>CM076572.1:235389644-235652144 GCA_034641835.2 Pinus albicaulis
AATAGTCCTCCCATCACCGATTTTCCTTGAAGTTGTTGAGAAGAGGAAAGGGGTCCGAGGTAACCACAAACCAATCTTTTAGGTACAGAATCTAGCCAACCTGTACCCAGAGAGGGCTCTCTCTGTAAAATTTAGCTTTGTTTTAGAAGATATTAGGCTAGTTATAAAGTTAAAGGGTTTTAATTGATTTTGGGTGGTGGAATTCAATAGCTTAGGGCAAGATTGAGTAGTTTAGTCCATTGGGCTTATGGAGTCAAAAAGGATAACTCAACTGGATTAAGTCTCTTAGCAAAATATGGTTTAACAGGGCAAGATAATCAAACCGAGAACAATTATAAATCTTAAAGTGAATGGAACGGAATCTAAATGGATGAAAGGAAATTAAGAATATTTCAACACATTTATAAGAGGGAAAATTGAGTGATTATTAACAAAGAGCAATTAATTATTCTTTAATAAATAATCAAATGCTTAAACTAGTAAAAGAGGAGCAGTTAAGAATTCACTGTTTAAAACTAGTTTAGAAGAAAACATTTAGAACAATAATGATTAAAATCAGATTACACTAAAGTACTTTCTGATTTATTCCTTTTCATTAATCATTTAGAAATGAAACACAGATGATATAGTAAAAAAATATAAAGACTTCAACACAAGAGAGAGATGACTTATTGATCCGTAGTTTGACACACAAATCCTGTAAAAAGTCTTTCGCATCAATTCCAAATCCAGCTAGCTTCACAAAATTTCTCCAATAGCACTTTATTCCAAATAGTCAATGTTACAGAAAATTCTAAAAAATCCACACAAAATAATTCAAAGAGTGAAGTATTTATACAAATTCTAAACTAAAATATCTTGAAAAAATATCAAGATTAGTTCACAAATCTCTCCAACTATTTTACATAAATAGAACTTAAGTAAAGGACACTAAAACTAATGCATATATTTGGCACTATTTTTTATGGATAGGTGATGAAAAAGATGAGAATTCGAATTTGATCCAACTCTTATTTGATGATGAGGCATCCAAGTCACTAACTGCTTCCTTTCTTTCTGCATTCTGCTCCAACAATTCTGCAAACTTGGGGTCCAATGATATGTTTTTATTTCTCAATCCGTAATAGATATGTAAAAAGTGAAAGTGGTTATTGTAGATAAATATGTTGGTGAGATAAAACTCTTTCATTTTCCTAAAATACCTCTCCAGCTGTGCACAATAGGCTTTGCAAAAAGATGTGTAAAACAAAGTTTTACAGAATCTGAAAAATATCCTTTAAAGATGTGCATGTATCTCTGATTCTGAAATCACTGTGAAAAAAATGAGATAGGTTTTTGTAGATAGGTCTCTTAGGAACAAAACCTCCTTCAGTTTTGTATGATGTATTTCGGATTGGCTACATTCTTCTCTGCAAAATGATGACTTAACTGGAATTTTCTGCAAAGAGTGCTTTCCAACATTGTTTAATATTTCCAAAACCATAATAGCTGTTAGAAAAGTGAGAGAGGTTTTGGTAGATGGTCCTCTTAAGAACATAAACCTCCTTAATTTTTTCAAAATTCATCTTGGATTGATCACAATAGTTTCTGCAAAACAATGACTAAAGCATGAAATTTCTGCAAAAATGTTCCTTCTTGTTGTCTATTCATCTTTTCACCTTTTTGTTCTTTTAACTGTTTTACTTTCACTTTAGATAAAATTAAATGTTGGTGAAATTATTTTCATCTCTTTTTACCATTTTACTACCTCTGTAATTACTTTTACTGTTTACCTTTGACTGCTCTGTAACTTCATTTTAACTTTCACTCTGACTTTTACCTGATACAGTTTAACCACTCATACTCTTTAACTGTTATGCTCTCTAACCTCTGTTTATCCTTTTATCCTCCTTTATCATGAATTACTATAGTATGTTAGCCATCGGTATTTTTTACATGTTAGTGATGACTATATCTTCAGCTGAGTTTTCTAGAAACTGATTTCCTTATGTCAATATGTCATCCAGAAAACCCTCCCAAAACTTTTTCGCCTTTCTACCTATTCAGTCCACCCCTGGCAACATCAAAAAACCTCATATCACAATCCTATCTAGCTTCAGCCTTATTGACCTGCCCATCAGCCTTAAAGGGCAAATCCACATCTGTTTCAGAAGTCTACCCTATGTTAGGAAGTGGCGTTTAGGACATTTCACCTTTGGCAATCATCAAAAAGCCAAAAAAGCCCCCATCTGCAACAGACCTACCATGACTGATCCCTTAATTTGCAAATGAAGTTGACAAACAGCCTTAAGTCGCGCCACTCACACCCCCTAGATCTCAGCACTGCATAAAGCCCAATCTCAAGCTGACTAGTAGGTTGTTCACTGTGTTCTATGGTTCTACAAATGACAGGAAATGTATTTCATCTCATGGAGTAAATGTTTGAGTTTACAGTTAGAAGAACAGCTGCTTCTAAGTGTATTATGAGCCTGAGATGAAGCTGCAAAACAAAGGGCTCTCAATCAGGACCTTACAGCTCTTTTCAGTATGAAAATCACAGGAAAAAGGATTGCCACTGTCTCAGCAAATGGTAAATTTGTCAAGGCTCGGGACCTCCTTCATTACAAGCAGAGGGTTAGGGCGCCTCCTTCATCCATAAGCAGAGGGCGCAGGTCAGAGTTGACTCAGAAGGTTGCAAAAGTCCAGGTTTGCCCTGTCTGAAACAATGAAACAATATCTTCAGGTTTCATGAATGTAATTGCTAACCATAACAGGATTGTAGTGAAAGTATGATAAGCTCAAAGGAAAAGAAGTTTAGCCTAATAAAAGAGATCATCTGAAACTTTCAAGTCGGGTAAATGGTTGAAACTTTAGAAGGCCATTTCATCAGTGAACATCCAAATCATAAGAGGCCTGTTTTGGTGCAGCATCAAATAGAACAGATGTTAATCAATGCCATTACACAGGCAGGAGAAGGTTCTTGGTTCTTCAAGAAAACATTGACCTTTATGATCACAAAGAGTTCTGGTCAATATACCAGGTCATGAGATGAACAAGCCAAGTGACAAATATCTCAGCAACCTTAGAACAGTGTCACTATGGCTAGGTTTCCTTCAAAAACACAGTGAGGTTTGCAAATGAAGATGCTAAGATTGGTGTTGTTCAGATGGTTTACTTACCACCACATTTGCATGATAAAAAACCTCCTCCATACATGAGTAGAGGGCCAAAACTACTACAGGTGCTGAAAGTGATTGATACAAGAAAGAGTAGTAGAAGGATATCGAAGACTGAAACAAGGTCACTACACCAATGAATGACAGCTCTGATAATGTAAAGATACTGATACTCCTGTTTCAGAGAAAGGCTGTGTCTGACATAGTGGTAAAAGGGGTCTTCTGATACTTTACCTGATTAAGAGTTTCCTCCATACATAAGCAGAGAGCCAAAATCATTGCAGACTGTTGAAAAATGGTAAGACCAAAAGTGCAGAGAAAGGACTCAAAGAAGTTGAAATAAAGAAGGTATTACTGTCTATGATACTAATGTATTGATCTCCCTCTTCAAAGAAGCTACCTGGCAACAGCTCATCCAGCAGAAAGGAGAAAAGGTTGAACATACTTTATGCCTTGAGTGCCAAAGGAGCAGTGGACTTAAAAAGGGTTAAAGACATTTCATGAGCACCTATCCTGAAATCAAGGAAAATCCCTCTGAGCAAACAAACAAGGCTAAGGTGAAAAGATGCAACTAGAGAAGTAAACAGTGACTAAGGTTGAGTCATAAAAGGCAAAATGGCAGGTATGCAATGCTAGGAATAGATAAAAGAGACAATTTTGAGCATATGTGTGCCACTGATGCCTAAAAGAAGATTCTCTCCTTGTGGAAAGGGTCAAACAGTAAAATAATCTCATATATCAAAAGTTCAAAGGATGCGCCTTTCGAGAAGAGGTGTTTTACAACTTTTCCAACATTTTTAGTGCATTATGAAATAGCCATTCTTTACTAGCAAATCACCAAGTGAAAGAGGCAGTGAACATAAGTCCAGTCATGAAATGTTGCTACTGAAAAAAGGGGTTTAATATGCTGAGCAAATAGAATAAAGACTGTGTGCCAAAAAACCTGTTTTCATATTTTACAAGTTTGGCTTTTCAAATAAGGAGGCAAACTGGTATATGATCCTATGATTAGGCAGAAAGGAATTTGTTTTTGATAAACTATCATTGTTTATATTCCCTAAAGAAGACACCAATGGTTTCCTGTAAAGTGGTAAAAAAGCTTTCAAATGCCTTTGACAGTTTTTTTTAAATGACCTTGCTTTTGTTTACCTTGTCACCTAAAAGCGCTCAAAGAGGGAAAAAGTCGAAATTTTTGAGATATCTCTCTCATGGGAACAGGTATGTAATTCCGTGAGGAGGCAAAACAGATCTGGAAGATTGTCATTTTTTAAAAAGGCAACTTGATACAAACACTGTTTTGCATCATTTGAAAAGGGGCAGATATATGTATTCAAAGTGACCGTTTGATATTTTGAAAATGTCATGAAAATGAAATAGGGGAATATTAAATCATTTGTGAAATCAAAACAACGAATTGCTACAGCTCCCAAGCATCACACCGAGCTTTTCCAACAATTTGAGGTCTTCTGCACAGTTTTAGGGCGGCGCGACGAGCCTGGCAAGTGGCGCGACGAGCCTGGGCTCCAAAATACACAGGGTGTCAACGCGGGCGCGACGAGCCTGTAGGCGGGCGCGACGAGCCTGTAGGTGCCCGCCCGACAGCACGACAACTCCACCCGGTGTTTTCTCCGGCGCGACGAGTTTTGCTCCAAGGGTTGCCGCGCCAGTTTTGAAGAATCCCGTTGCATTTTTAGATCCCTCCAAGGGGATTTCTTCTCAAACACGCACAAGGTACTCTATCCCTACCTTAAAGAACTCGAAAAATCAAGTTTTCAAGCATGTAGACCTCGGTTTGAAGCTGTGCATAAGTTAAAGGGCAAAAGTTTGTTGATAAGAAGCTGGAGGCAGGGTAGGGCAGAACGCTTGGTGTTTACATATGAGGTCAAAACAGGGGTACAGTAGGTGGACTTTTTAAACTCACGGAGCAAGGAATTTATTTCCTAAAACCACTGTCACACCTATTTTTACACCTAAGCTAAACCTGCCTTTTCATTACACTACGTGGTATCCTTCTAAAGTTTGTTAAGACAGAGTTTTCTGAGAAGTGAAATAAGGCCACATTCTAGAAGGCAGTTGTTGATGATCAGGTTTACATCAAACGCAGGGTTGTTGTTGATTAGGCATGGTGGTTGTGACCAAATTTGAAATTTGAAACCAGGAATACACAGCACACTGAAAAACAGAATGGTTAGTGTTTTGAGGTTAATACTGAAAACAGAGGTAGAGGTGTTGGTGGACCTTTTTAAACTCACAAGCAGAGAGTGTGTTTCTTAAACCACTGTACATTGATTTTACATCTAACTTGAGTCTGCCTTTCCAAAAACCATTTTGTATCATGTTGAAGATTTGTTAACAGGGATTTTCTGAAGGTGAATAGGGCCATTTTCTAGAAGGCAGCATTGTTGATGATCGAGTTTAATGACCTGAAGAGCAGGGTTTTAATATTTGAGTTTTGTTTTGAAAACACAATTACCAGTGTAGGTTGGCCTAACCAAATCACAAGAGGGGTGATTGTTCAAAACAGTACACAGGGAATCTACAAAGCAGTTATCCCATCTTTTACACATGGTACCATTGTTAAAAGTTTGCATGGCTGAAGTGCATACAGAGTTGAAGGATTGTTTTTAAGAAGTACAGAGGTGACTTATTCAAAGAAACATTGTTGCATCTTATTCAAATCCACAGTGTCCATATCTGTCCAAACAGTATAGTGGCCATTTTCAATCCAGCAGGGCATTGCTCATAAAAGGCAGTTGGTTTCTTCCAAAGCATAGTTAGGTCAAAATGCCTCCAAAGCAAGACAACAGGAGCAACATGACAGTGGTGAAGATCAGCAGAATCAGGAACCAGAGGAGGATAGTGCTGAACAGCAGCAGCTCAGCAGTTTGAGCAATAGCATAAGGATGATGATCAAGAACAACAGTTTTAAGGAGCGCCCGACACGGAAAGAGAAGAAAGACATATCAGCCCTTGATATTTTGGCATCAGATTCGGAGCATGTTGCTATGGACCCTTGAGGGTCATGCATGCCAATTTTGGGCCTATTTCGGCAACTTTTTGTTTTTCGGCATTTTTTGGGTTTTTGGCCAAAAACTCATAAATGCGCCATTTCAGTTTGATGAGTCGTCAAGGGAGGAGGGTGATACCAATGGATTCCATAATTTCATGAGCAGCTCTCCAGCGATTTTCAGGGCATTTGAAGATCATTCGCCCTTCCAAATTGGCGAAAAACAGCCTCATTTTGCACATTCTGCCCGCCATATCAGCAGCCTGCTATTTTCTGGGTTTTTGCACACAGGTACAGTTTTGAGGGACTTTTAGAGATCAGATTGAGATGATTCCACTTGCATTGGAAAGCAGACACAGAGAGCTTTCCAACGAGCCATCATGAGCCTCATTTCGACATCGGGAAGGCTTCCATTTGCATCCAGCAAGTCAGGGGACCTTTTTCAGGCCTAAATATGAAGTATTTTTGTAATTTTTGAACTCCAAAAATCTGCTTTTCCCAAATGTGCGTTAAGCTATTTTTATCATTGGGAAATCATGTAAAGTCAATATAATTTCCATTTTTAGCAGTTTTTTTAGATATTTTATGGGATATTTTGTGCCTTGGGCTTTGCAAAGCCTCAAGGACAAGTTTAGATATTTTTACTTGGCCAATGGGATAGCTAGTTGCTCCATGAGGTTTTCCTTCCTCAAGCCTATTTATTCCATGGTTCTCATTGTAAATCAGAGGCTGAACTTGAGAGAAGAATTAATGCATTGGTCATATGAGCTTTGAAGAATACACTTGAGTTATGATGTTTGGATTACCTCTTGGATGCTTTTGAGGAATGTTGAAGGCTTGTTGATGGATTCCTTGACATGGTAGAATGGTATAGTGCTTCTTAATGTTGTTTTGTCTTCTAGTTTTCACTCATATTTCATTTTTCTTGCTGCTATAGATCAGTAAAGATTGATTTTGAGATATGCCCATGGAGGCACCTCAAAATCCCTGAATCTTCATAGCTTGATGTTTTCTTTCTCCCTTAGTTATGCTAAAGAATTCTTAGCTGCTCTTTAGTAACCTAAGGTATTGTTGCTAAGTTTTATTCATCAGTTCCATGTATGTTGAGTAGGATGTATGGTTTGCCCTACCTACCTATCAGCTGCCCATAGTTCCGTCCATAAAACTTTCTCTTTGACTGATTTGTTGATCATTTTGTTGAACCAAGGAGGCCTAGTCCCGATCTAGCCCTTTGCCTAAAACTATGAAAACTTATTTGTCCAAGTGCCCAATGACTTAGAGACTATGTTTAGGCGTTCTGGCATAGTTCATGAGTTGTTAGTTTGTCTCATGTGTTTTCCCCAAAGTCTGATAGCCTTTTCCCGAAGTTAGAGGGTCATATACCTCTATGTATGGCTTGAATGTTTGATTTCTATCTATTGATTAGCTTATAGTTATTCCTAGCATGATTAATGGCTTGCTATTACATGTTTATGTCTGCTATTAACTAGTTTGCACTTGAAATCCCTTGTCTTTCACCAACTTATTGTTCATTTAATCCATTTTTCTCGGAGATCCCTTCTATTGTGAATCAAATCGGCCCTACAGCAGCTTTACATCATCGCCTCATTAGCTTCCTTGACCCGTTTGACCCCATAGCCCAATTTATCTACATCTTGTTATCCAGTTTATGTATTTGATCAGTTTCATCCCTCACAAACTTAAAAAACCAAAAAACTAAAAACACACTTCATAACTAGCCTAATATCAGAACATCGCAAGTAAACACACCGACATCTTTTACACTTATAGAGAGAGCCCTCTCTGAGTCCAGGAAGGCTAGGTCCTTGGGCTCCAAAGCTTGGTTTGATGTTACATCGTCATTTGGCCAGCCAATCGGCCAAATCACGGGACCCTAACATAGTACATAATAAAAAATTCATGTGGTGATAATTTTACAAAGTTTAAACATTTCTTTCCACCATTTAGCTTCCGGTATTCCTGGTTCTTTTCTAAAGTGAATAAGTGAGGAAACAAAAGGTGAAATAGTCGATCGTTCACCAAAAATCATTTGAAAAATGGTGGTTAGAAATATTCAAATTGACTCCATCGTTTTTTGCACCTGGGAGCAATCGGTCATAGGATAAAATGATGAAAATAATGTCCATTTGTTTGTTTTATTCAAGGTGCCGTGTCATGTGTTTTTTATTATTTTAATGGATTACGCGGCCAGTACTGGTTTACACGGAGGTAAGCAAGAAGCGCTCATCACACCTATTTTGGGGAAGTGTGGTTTTCAGCGGAGGGCGAGCGATTCCATATGATGAACGACGTGTGGCGCGACACTGTTCAGAAAACCGCTTGGCCATCGCGCGTTATCGTTCGGACGCGGATACGCAGCGATATGGATAATAACCGTAGATCTAAGATTAGTCGATCGGACGGTCCTCGGGAAAGGAAGATGACGAGGAATTAATATGGCGGGCCCAATGTAATTTATTATGAAATAATCGCATCAGAGGAATTTTTATTGGTGGATTAGGTTATTAATTAACCATGAGGGTTAATTAATCCCTTTATACAGCAGAGTATCGATTTTGTTTATTAATTGGAAAGTCAACCAATTAATTAAATTTGTATGGTTATTTTTCAACCAACGGGGCGGGATATTATATTAATTGGGAATTTTAAAATAATACGGGAAAAAGGGAAAATTTACATAGGGATTTAAATAATAAGTTAGAAATTAATATGGAAATGAATGAAGTGCTAAGTGTAAAACATCAAGGTAATGTATTTAACTTATGCTTTAATAAGAAGGGTTTTTATGGAATATTGCATGATTTTCCTAAGTAAAATGGGATTTTACTTAGGAAAAGATTTTTTAGAAGTCAGTGAATGTCGTGATGAATGATCTTAAGTACTTAGGATTTTCCAATTATTAGGCCGAGGGTCCGGTCCCTCCAAAAGTCAAGGAAATTCCTTGAGCCCCTTTAATTTTCAAATGCCTTAGTACTTAGGGGAAATTAGTGAAATTTTTAGGGAAAAATGAGAAGGGAAGTTAATAATCTAACTTTGCTTTGCTTGAAATTCTTCCAGTGTAGTGTCTGCCTTTGCACTTGTGATGAAAGTAAAAATTTAACACATCTAGAGTCATTATCCATCACATGTAATTCTGCAACAACATCTACCTACCCTACCTACTTTACCCTACCATTTTTTCTTCTTTATTAGGGTGCACTTAGACTGGCAAACCCTCATCACACTTTTTCTTTTACATTTGGAAATCTATCTAATTCTATCCTTATTACATCCAAGGGCTCAGATTAAACTGTTGAGCTCCTTTTATTTACTCTACCTATCTACTTATCTTCCAAGATTAAATAGTTTGGTCAGATTTTATTCTCTATCTCTAAAACATAAAATTGAAAGATGAACTAGCCAAGCTTAAACTGTTTGACTGTTCATAAATTGTGGCATAGAATACAAGTTGCACACAATTTTATTTATTACATAAGAGCAAAAAAAGTGGTGGCATTTAGACTTGCACACTTTCCTTGGCCTTTCTTTTGGTGGGGTTCATTTTCTTTCACTTTTTTGGCCATTTTATTCTTTTCACCCTTTGATTTTTCTTTTAGGGTATACCCTCTTTACATTTTTTAAATTTTTTGATTTTTTGAAAATATGGAAAACCTTTGCAACAAGAAAAGGTATGAACATATTACATATCTCATCAAGTCAATCATGAAATATGACACCTATTGGTATAGGATTCTAACACTGGCTCCACTTGGGGATGGCTTTTCCTGGTGAAAAGTCAAGAACAACACGTCAGTTGGCCTCAAAATGATTATGACTGAACTATGGAATATTTTTCTACTTGTTGCTTTATTGTATGTATGACAGTAATACTTCTGAAGCTTAGGGCCTTTTCCTTGGGCTTCAACTCTAGTAAGTTACTATCCACTCAAAATTTAAAACTTTTTTTTCCTAGTTGGAAATCTTCTACCTTGGTCCAATCCCAAACATGCATTTTCTGTGGCTGAAAATCTTGAATTGAATATAGTCCTTTTTCTGCAACTTGAAATCTGATCTAAAACTAAAACAACACACAAAAATTTTCAAACCAACTTAATGAAAAACTAGCTGAAAATTGAAAAACTAAAAAAAATGCTCAAAATTTTGAGCTTATTAGCACTCATCTACCTACTCAATCTACTGTTCAACTGCTAGTTAGGTAAAATGAAATAGCCAATGCAACCATTCAAGCATTATGTACTTTGATATATTTTGTTGCATTTTCTTGTTGATTATCAAAACTGTACTTCTGCAACCTTTTAGAAACTTGTCAACAAATGAGAGGATAAGGAAACACTTGATTTCCTTTGTTGACTCTAGAAACTGTACAAAAGGATCTTCCAAAATATATACACTGATGTTTAACTAATCTAAACAACTGTGCATCTATTCTAGATGGCCTCCATGCCATGAATCTGAAATGTTATTTTCATCTTTATCTTCCTGCAAACTTTCACATAAGATTTGTGATGATATTCCTACTGATTGTAATGTTTGACTATTGAATCCTTTATCATCTTGATTCTGAAAATCATACTTAGTGAATAGAGGAATGCTTTGAATGCCTTCAATATTCAACATATCTGCTATCGGATCCTGAAAAACTTGGGAAAATGGCTGCAACCTATAGCATATAGGTTTCCATGAGACTTCACAAACTTCAATAAGTTTCTCATCCTTTTCATTAAACATGTTATACCACATTTCCTTTAAACACTAAAATGATTCAAAAAATAGTGGTATGAAACTTTCTTGTGTCATTTGATCATTTATTTCAATAGGAACTGATAACCGCAATTGTGAAACTAAAAAATCTTGATCAATAGTTTCATTATCTTCTTTATTGTCGATCACAATTCCTAAAGATTGCTGATTATTAATGGCATGATAGTTGTCTCTAATGAACTGAAATGAAGAAAAACAAAGAGGTAAAGAGCCTTCACTTATTTCCACATTTTCTACTTTTTCTTCCTCACTCTCATGGCTGATCTGTACTGGCTGATCATTGTCTTCAATCTGTTGAAACTGAGTTTCTTCATCCCACAAACTAGCTTCTGATTGCTTTGTAAAGCTATCTTGAGTTTGGAGAACATAACTATCATCATAATGATCATACTTAGGAAAATCATCAAAAGAAGGAATGTCATCAAACATACACATTAGATCAACAAATTCCTCTTCCTCATATTGATTTGTAAATTCATTTTCTGATCTATGATAATTTGAATTAAGAGGAATTTGTTCATGGCTATCAACCTCTTCTATTTCTTCATGGTGATTTTGAATAAAAAATTCTTCTTTCATAGTGATCTCCTGTGTTATTTCATCTAGTTTTCTTACCAAAAGGCTAAGTTTTACCTCTGCAATATTTTTCTTTTCCTCTTCTTCCGCTTTCAACTTTTCCTGTTTGATTTGCAGATTAACTTCTACATCGACTGCAATGTTTTGCATCTGTACAAGTGTTTTTGGATCTCTTTCTCTTAATCGAAATTCTATTTCTGGATCAAAGGCACTTGGATAATGCAAGAGAGCTGAATCATGAGGAGGTCTAATATTTTCTGGCATTGAATAATAAAATTGATTAAATCTGTTAGAAAATTGTTGTATTGTTTCATTTGGATGTATTTTTAACTGATTATATTCTTCCATGATCACAAAAGGATTAACTTTGATTATCCATCTATCAAGGAAAATTTTGATAAACTGCTGGAAATTTGAGATGCTAGCATTAGGCAGATTTTTGAACCAATTATTTATTCTATTTTGCAAAGAAAGAGCAAAAAGTCTGATTTTAACATCATCTTCATCAATCTCAAATAAATCCAAATAATTCTCAAAACCTTGAATATGTTTTTGGGCAGTGATACCATTCTCTCCATCAAATCTAGAAAGATACTTGTAGTATTTTTTAGGAAAATCATGGAGTATAGGAGGTAAAATAAGGGGCTTATATCTATCTGGAACTTTATATGGCACAGGGATATGTACAGGGATTGCAAGATCAGTCTTGATTATTTGAGGCTTCTTAATTGGAAAATGATCATCATTAGATTCATAAGAAAGCTGCTCAAAGATATTAGGAGAATTATTACTTACAATCTTCAAAGGAAAATAATTAAAAACTAATCTAAGATCTTCTATAAAATACAATATACATTGAAAAACTTTCTTAATGAGAAAGAACATAATATCTTGGATTAAGATCCAAGTTGAAAGCCTGATCTTTCCATATTGTTCTTTGAGGTTCATTCCTCCAGTGGAGTCTTGATTGTGAAATTGAGTTGGAGTCGCCAGGTGGATGATTTTAACCTTTGTGTGTTTGATCACTGTCCACCATCATAGATCATATCTGGACCTGTAAAATATTTCTGAAGAAAAAGGTTAGTCTTCCCCAGCGGAGTCGCCACTATGTTATCACTCAGATTTTCCTTGAAGTTGTTGGGAAGAGGAAAGGGGTCCGAGCTAACCACAAACCAACTTTTCGGTACAGAATCTAGCCAATCTGTACCCACAGAGGGCTCTCTCTGTATAATTTAACTTTGTTTTAGAAGATATCAGGCTAATTATAAAGTCTGAGGGTTTTGATTGAGTTTGGGTGGTGGAATTCAATAGCTGAGGGAAAGATTGAGTAGTTTAGTCCATTGGGCTAATGGATTCAAAAAGGATAACTTAACTGGATTAAGTCTCTTAGCAAAATATGGTTTCACAGGGCAAGACAATCAAACAAGGAACAATTATAGATCTTAAAGTGAATGGGATGAAATCAAAATGGATGAAAGGCAATTAAGAATCTTTCAACACATTTATAAGAGGGAAAATTGAATGATTATTAATAAAGAACAATTAAGTATTCTTCACTAAATAATCAAAATTCTTAAACTAGAAAAACAGGAGCAATTAAGAATTCACTGTTTAAACCAGTTTAGAAGAAAACATTTAGAATAATAATGGTTAAAATCAGATTACACTTAAGAACTTTCTGATTTATTCCTTTTCATTAATCATTCAGAAATGAAACACAGATGATATAATATACAAATATGAATACTTTAACACATAAGAGATAGATGACTTATTGATCCGTAGTCTGACACATGAATCCTGTAAAAAGTCTTTTGCATCAATTCCTCATCCAGCTAGCCACATAAAATTTCTCCAATAGCACTTTATTCCAAAATAGTCAATGTTACAGCAAAGTCTAAAAATCCACCCCCAAAATACTTCCAAGAGTGAAGTATTTATACAAATTCTAAACTAAAATATCTTGAAAAAATATCAAGATTAGTTCACAAATCTCTCCAACTGTTTTACATAAATAGAACTTAAGTAAAGGAAACTCAAACTAATGCATCTATTTGGCACTATTTTTTATGGATAGGTGATGACAAAGAGGAGAATTCGAATTTGATCCAACTCTTAGTTGATGATGAGGCATCCAAGTCACTAACTGCTTCCTTTCTTTGTGCATTCTGCTCCAACAATTCTCCAAACTTGGGGTCCAATGATATCTTGTTATTTCTCAATCCGTAATAGATATGTAAAAATTGAAAGCGGTTATTGTGGATTAATATGTTTGTGAGATAAACCTCTTTCAGTTTCCTATAATTCCTCTCCAGATGTGCACAATAGGCTCTGTAAAAATATGTGTAAAACAGAGTTTTACAGAGTCTGAAAAATAACCTGTAAAGATGTGCATGTATCTATGATTCTGAAATCACTGTGAAAAAAGTGAGATAGGTTTTTGTATATGGGTCCCTTATGAACAGAAACCTCCTTCATTTTTGTGAAATGCTTCTTATTTACCACAATATTCTACGCAGAACTTTGACTTAAACTGATATTTTCTCAAAGCATTAACAGCATTGTTTAATATTTCCAAAACCATAATAGCTGTTAGAAAAGTGAGAGAGGTTTTTGTAGATGGCCCTCTTAAGAACATAAAAATCCTTCAATTTTGCAAAATTCATCTTTTATTGATCACAATAGTTTCTGAAAAACAATGACTAAAGCATGAAATTTCTGCAAAAATGTTTCTTCTTGTTGTGTTTTTCATCTTTTCACCTTTTTGTTATTTTAACTGCTTTAATTTCACTTTAGATAAAATTCAATGTTGGTGAAAGTATTTTCATCTCTTTTTACCATTTTACTGCCTCTGTAATTACTTTTAGTGTTTACCTTTGACTGCTCTATAACTTCATTTTAACTTTCACTCTGATTTTTACCTGATACACTTTAACCACTGATACTCTTTAACTGTTATGCTCTCTAACCTCTGTTTATCCTTTTATCCTCCTTTATCATGAATTAATATAGTACATAATCAAAAATTCATGTAAGGATAATTTTACAAAATTTCAAACATTTCTTTCCACCATTTAGCCACGATATTACGGTTCTTTTTCGGAAAGTGAACGTGCATCTCAATATTACGCAATAGTTAAAGGTTTAGGCGAAAATCATTGGCAAGTGGGTTGGAAATCTTCAACGGTGATTTTTTGACATTTTTTGCATGAGACAATTGTACAGGATAAAATGATGTAAATAATGTGCATTTGTTTGTTTTATTCACAAAGTCAAAGGTTGGCGGGTTTTTTATTATTTTAATTGATGATGTCAGCAAGTATGGTGGTTTCATCACGGGAGGTAAGCGGTAAGCGGTTTCCATCGCACCGCTTTTGGGGAAAGGTGGTTTTTAGCAAAGGGCAAGAAATTCCATACGATGAACGACGCGTGGCGCAACACTGTTCAGAAAACTGCTTGGCCATCGCACGTTATCGTTCGGATGAGGATGGCTAGCGATATTGATAATAACCATAGATCTGAGATTAGTTGATCGGATGGTCATCAGGAAAGGAAGGTGACAGGGAATTAACTGGCAGGCCCGACGTAATTTATTATGAAATAATCACACCGGGGGCATTTTGATTGGTGGATTAGGTTATTAATTAACCATGGGGGTTAATTAATCCCTTTATACGGCGGAGTATCGATTTTGTTTATTAATTGGAAATTCAACCAATTAATTAAATTCATATGGTTATTTTTCAACCAACGGGCGGGATATTATTATTTGGGAATTTATTATTAAAATAATACGGGAAAAGGGAAAATTTACATAGGGATTTAAATAATAAGTTACAAATTAATATGGAAATGAATAAAAAGCGCTAAGTGTAAAACATTAGATTAATGTATTTAACTTATGCTTGAATAAGAAGGGTTTTTATGAAATATTGCATAATTTTTCTAAGTAAAATAGGATTTTACTTAGGAAAAGATTTTTTAGAAGTAAATGAATGTCATGATGAATGATTTTAAGTACTTAGGCTTTTCCAATTATTGGGCCGAGGGTCCGGTCCCTCCGAAAGTCAAGCAAATGGCTTGAGCCCCTTTAATTTTCAAATGCCTTAGTACTTAGGGGAAATTAGTGAATTTTTTAGGGAAAAATGAGTAGGGAATTTAATAATCTGACTTTGCTTTTCTTGAAATTCTTCCAGTGTAGTGTCTGCCTTTGCACTTGTGATGAAAGTAAAGATTTAAGACTTCTAGAATCATTATCCATCACATGTAATTCTGCAACATCATCTACCTACCCTACCTACTTTACCCTACCATTTTTTCTTCTTTATTAGGGTGCACTTAGACTGACAAACCCTCATCACACTTTTTCTTTTACATTTGGAAATCTATCTAATTCTATCCTTATTAAATCCAAGGGCTCAGATTAAACTGTTGAGCTCCTTTTATTTATTCTACCTATCTACTTATCTGCCAAGATTAAACAGTTTGGTCAAATTTTATTCTCTATCTCTAAAACATAAAATTGAAAGATGAACTAGCCAAGCTTAAACTGTTTGACTGTTCATAAATTGTGGCATAGAATACAAGTTGCACACAATTTTATTTATTACATAAGAGAAAAAAAAGTAGTGGCATTTAGACTTGCACACTTTCCTTGGCCTTTCTTTTGGTGGGGTTCATTTTCTTTCACTTTTTTGGCCATTTTATTCTTTTCACCCTTTGATTTTTCCTTTAGGGTATACCCTCTTTACATTTTTTAAATTTTTTGATATTTTTTTGACAATATGATAAACCTTTGCAACAAGAAAGGTATGAACATATTACATAGCTCATCAAGTCAATCATGATATATGACACCTATTGGTATAGGAGTCTAACACTGGCTCCACTTGGGGATGGATTTTCCTAGTGAAAAGTCAAGAACAGCAGGTCAGTTGCCCTCAAAATGATTTTGACTGAACCATGGAATCTTCTTCTACTTGTTGCTTTATTGTATGTATGACAGTAATACTTCTGAAGTTTAGGGCCTTCTCCTCGGGCTTCAACTCCAGTAAGTTACTATCCACTCAAAACTTATTTCCCAGTTGGAAATCTTCTGCCTTTGTCCAATCCCAAACATACATTTGCTATGTATGAAAATCTTGAATTAAATATAGTCCTTTTTATGCAACCTGAAATCTGTTCTGAAACTAAAACAACACACAAAAATTTTCAAACCAACTTATAGATCTTAAAC
Organism: Pinus albicaulis; assembly: GCA_034641835.2. Classification (NCBI taxonomy): domain Eukaryota; kingdom Viridiplantae; phylum Streptophyta; class Pinopsida; order Pinales; family Pinaceae; genus Pinus; species Pinus albicaulis. Next base: position 235,406,401 of record CM076572.1, read on the forward strand.
ATCTTTAGGACCTCATCCTTGGCTTTAAATCTTAATGAAAAAATTAGCTGAAAATTAAAAACTAAAAAAAGTTTCTCAAAATTCTGAGCTTCTTGGCACTCATCCACCTACTCAATCTACTGTTTAACTGCTAGTTAGGTAAAATGAAATAACCAATGCAACCATTCAAGAATTATTTACTTTGAGAGATTTTTTTGCATTTTCTTGTTGATTATCAAAACTGTACTTCTGCAACCTATTAGAAACTTGTCAACAAATGAGAGGACAAGGAAACACTTGATTTCCTTTGTTGACTCTAGAAACTGTACAAAAGGATCTTCCAAAATATATACAGTGATGTTTAACTGATCTAAAAACTATACATCTATTTTGGATGGCCTCCATACCATGAATCTGAAATTTTATTTTCGTCTTTATATCCCTGCAAACTTTCAGATAAGATTTGTGATGATATTCCTACTGATTGTAATGTTTGACTGTTGAATTCTTTATCATCTTGATTCTGAAAATCATAGTTAGTTAATAGAGGAATGCTTTGAATGCCTTCAATATTCAACATATCTGCTATTGGATCCTGAAAAACTTGGAAAAATGGTTGTAACCTATAGCATATAGGTTTCCATGAGACTTCATAAACTTCAACAAGTTTCTCATCCTTTTCATTAAATATGTTATACCACATTTCCTTTAAAAGCTGAAATGGTTCAAAACATAGTGGTATGGAACTTTTTTGTGTCATTTGATTATTTATTTCAATGGGAACTGATAACTGCAATTGTGAAACTGAAAAATCTTGATCAATAGTTTCATTATCTTCTTTGTTGTCAATCACAATTCCTAAAGATTGCTGATTATTGATGGCATGATAGTTGTCTCTAATGAACTGAAATGAAGCAAAACAAAGAGGTAAATAACCTTCACTTATTTCCACATTTTCTGCTTTTTCTTCCTCACTCTCATGGTTTATCTGTATTGGTTGATCACTGTCTTCAATCTGCTGAAACTGAGTTTCTTCATCCCACAAACTAGCTTCTGATTTCTCTATAAAGTTAGCTTGAGTTTGGAGAACATAACTATCATCATAACGATCATACTTAGGAAAATTATCGAAAGAAGGAATGTCATCAAACATACACATTAGATCAGTAGATTCCTCTTCCTCATATTCATCTGTAAATTCATTTTCTGATATATGATAATTTGAATTAAGAGGAATTTTTTCATGGCTATCAACCTCTTCTATTTCTTCATGGTGATTTTGAATAAAAAAATCATCTTTCATATTGATCTTTTGTGGTATTTCATCTAGTTTTCTTACCAAAAGGTTGAGTTTTACCTCTGCAATGTTTTTCTTTTCCTCTTCTTATGCTTCCAACTTTTCCTGTCTGATTTGAAGATTAAATTCTACATCAAATGAAATGTTATGCATGTGTACAAGTGTTTTTGGATCTCTTTCTCTTAACCGAAATTCTATTTCTGGATCAAAGGCACTTGGATAATGTAAGAGAGCTAAATCATGAGGAGGTCTAATATTTTCTGACATTGAATAATAAAATTGATTAAATCTATCAGAAAATTGTTGTATTGTTTCATTTGGATGTCCTTTTAATTGATTATATTCTTCCATGATCACAAAATGATTAACTTTGATTATCCATCTATCAAGAAAAATTTTGATAAACCACTGGAAATTTTAGATGCTAGCATTAGGCAGATTTTTGAACCAACTCTTTATTTTATTTTGCAAAGAAAGAGCAAAAAGTATGATTTTAACATCATCTTCATCAATCTCAAATAAATCCAAATAATTCTCAAAACCTTGAATATGTTTTTGGGCAGTGATACCATTCTCTCCATCAAATCTAGGAAGATATTTGTAGTATTTTTTAGGAAAATCATGGAGTATAGGAGGTAAAATAAGGGGCTTATATCTATCTGGAACTTTATATGGCACAGGGATATGTACAGGGATTGTAAGATCAGTCTTGATTATTTGAGGCTTCTTAATTGGATAATTATCATCATTAGATTCATAAGAAAGCTGCTCAAAGAGATTAGGAAAATTATTACTTACAATCTTTAAAGAAAAATAATTAAAAACTAATCTAAGATCTTATATAAAATACAATATACATTGAAAAACTTTCTTAATGAGAAAGAACATAATGTCTTGGATTAAGATCCAAGTTGAAAGCCTGATCTTTCCATATTGTTCTTCCAGGTTCATTCCTCCAGTGGAGTCTTGATTGTGAAATGGATTTGGAGTCGCCAGGTGGATGATTTTAACATTTGTGTGTCTGATCCCTGTCCACCATCATAGATCAGATCTAAACCTGTAAAACAATTCTGAAGAGAAAGTTAGTTCTTCCCCATGGAATACAACCCTATGTTATACACTCATTAATTTCTCCGGGTTCAAAATAAATGATCAGGCCCTTCAAAACCAACTTTTAGGTATAGAATCTAGCCAATCTATACCTAGAGAGGGCTCTCTCTGTATAATTTAGCTTTGTTTTAGAAGATATCAAGCTAGTTATAAAGTCCAAGGGTTTTGATTGAGTTTGGGTGGTGGAATTCAATAGATGAGGGCAAGATTGAGTAGATTAGTCCATTGGGATAATGGAGTCAAAAAGGATAACTTAACTGGATTAAATCTCTTAACAAAATATGGTTTCATAGGGCAAGATAATCAAACAGGGAACAATTAGAAATCTTGAGTGAATAGAGCAGAAATCTGAAATAATGGATGAAAAACTAATCAAAGATAACAACACATTTATAAGAGGGAAAATTGAGTGATCCTTAACAAAGAGCAATTAAGTATTCTTTATTAAACAATCAAAATGCTTAAACTAGAAAAACAGGAGCAATGAAGAATTCACCGTTTAAAACCAGTTTAGAAGAAAACATTTAGAATAAAAATGATTAAAATTATATTACACTTAAGCACCTTCTGATTTATTCCTTTTCATTAATTATTCATAAATGAAAGAAAGATGATATAAAAAAACTTCAACACATAAGAGATGAGTGACTTATTGATCCGTAGTTTGACACATGAATCCTGCAAAAAGTATTTCGCATCAATTCCTCATCTAGCAAGCTACACAAAATTTCTCCAACAACACTTTATTCCAAATATTCAATGTTACAGCTGAGTCTAAAAAATCCACCCTAAAATACTTCCAAGAGTGAAGTATTTATACAAATTCTAAACTAAAATATCTCGAAAAAATATCAAGATTAGTTCACAAATCTCTCCAACTATTTTACATAAATAGAACTTAAGTAAAGGACACTCAAAATAATGCATCTATTTGGCACTATTTTTTATGGATAGGTGATGACAAAGAGGAGAATTCGAATTTGATCCAACTCTTAGTTGATGATGAGGCATCCAAGTCACTAACTACTTCCTTTCTTTGTGCATTCTGCTCCCACAATTCTCCAAACTTGGGGTCCAATAATATATTTTTATTTATCAATCCGTAATATATATGTAAAAATTGAAAGAGGTTATTGTAGATAAATATGTTGGTGAGATAAACCTCTTTCATTTTCCTAAAATTCCTCTCCAACTGTGCACAATAGGCTCTGTAAAAATATGTGTAAAACAGAGTTTTACAGAGTTTGAAAAATAACATGTAAAGATTCGCATGTATCTCTTGTTCTATAACACCTGTGAGAAAAGTGAGATAGGTTTTTGTATATGGGTCCCTTAGGAACAAAAAAATCCTTTAGTTTTGTAAAATGTACTTCTGATTTTCCACAATCTTCTCTACAAAATGATGACTTAACTGGTATTTTCTGCAAAACGTGATTTCCAACATTATTTAATATTTCCAAAACCATAATAGCTGTTAGAAAAGTGAGAGATGTTTTTGTATATGGTCCTCTTAAGAACATAAACCTCCTTCAGTTTTGAAAAAATCATCTTGGATTGATCACAATAGTTTCTGCAAAACAATGACTAAAACATGAAATTTCTGCAAAAATGTTCCTTCTTGTTGTGTTTTTCATCTTTTCACCTTTTTGTTCTTTTAACTGTTTTACTTTCACTTTAGATAAAATTCAATGTTGGTGAAAGTATTTTCATCTCTTTTTACCATTTTACTGCCTCTGTAATTACTTTTACTGTTTACCTTTGACTGCTCTGTAACTTCATTTTAACTTTCACTTTGACTTTTACCTGATACACTTTAGCCACTGATACTCTTTAACTGTTATGCTCTCTAACCTCTGTTTATCCTTTTATCCTCCTTTATCATGAATTACTATAGTACATAATCAAAATTCATGTAAGGATAATTTTACAAAAGTTCAAACATTTCTTTCCACCATTTAGCTTCCAATAATAAGTTCTTTTAGGAGAGAGTGAATAGTGAGGGAAGCAGGATGGAAATAGTTGACTAGTTGCATTGAAAATTGTTTGGCAGGTAGGCGGTTAAATCTTCAACGTGATTTTGATATGGTTCTTGCATAGGAGGCACTCGTCTTTCCCTTGTTATGATGAAAATAACGTGCATTTGTTTGTTTTATTCACAAATTCAAGGTTGGCGGGTTTTTTATTATTTTAATGGATGACGTCAGCAAGTATGGTGGTTTCATCACGGGAGGTAAGCGGTAAGCGGTTTCCATCGCACCGCTTTTGGGGAAAGGCGGTTTTCAACGGAGGGCGAGCGATTCCATACGATGAACGACGCGTGGTGCGGCACTGTTCAGAAAACCGCTTGGCCATCGCGCGTTATCGTTCGGACGAGGATGGCCAGCGATATCAACGATAACCGTAGATCTTTGATTAACCGATCGGACGGTCGTCGGGAAAGGAAGATGGCAGGGAATTAACTAGCGGGCCCAATGTAATTTATTATGAAATAATCGCATCGAGGGAATTTTGATTAGTGGATTAGGTTATTAATTAACCATAGGGGTTAATTAATCCCTTTATACGGCGGAGTATCGATTTTGTTTATTAATTGGAAATTCAACCAATTAATTAAATTTATATGGTTATTTTTCAACCAACGGGTGGGATAATATTATTTGGGAATTTTAATATTAAAATAATACAGGAAAAGGGAAAATTTACATAGGGATTTAAATAATAAGTTAAAAATTAATATGGAAATGAATAAAAAGTGTAAAACATTAGATTAATGTATTTAACTTATGTTTGAATAAGAAGGGTTTTTTTGAAATATTGCATAATTTTTCTAAGTAAAATAGGATTTTACTTAGGAAAAGATTTTTTAGAAGTAAATGAATGTCATGATGAATGATTTTAAGTACTTAGGCTTTTCCAATTATTGGGCCGAGGGTCCGGTCCCTCCAAAAGTCAAGGAAATGCCTTGAGCCCCTCCAATTTTCAAATGCCTTAGTACTTAGGGGAAATTAGTGAAATTTTTAGGGAAAAATGAGAAGGGAAGTTAATAATTTGACTTTTCTTTGCTTGAAATTATTCCAATACAGTGTCTACCTTTGCACTTGTGATGAAAGTAAATATTTAACACTTCTAGAATCATTATCCATCACATGTAATTCTGCAACATCATCTACTACCCTACCTACTTTACCCTACCATTTTTTTTTCTTTATTAGGGTGCACTTAGACTGGAAAACCCTTATCACACTTTTTTCTTTTACATTTGGAAATCTATCTAATTCTATCCTTATTACATCCAAGGGCTCAGATTAAACTGTTGAGCTCCTTTTATTTACTCTACCTATCTACTTATCTTCCAAGATTAAATAGTTTGGTCAGATTTTATTCTCTATCTCTAAAACATAAAATTGAAAGATGAACTAGCCAAGCTTAAACTGTTTGACTGTTCATAAATTGTGGCATGAAATACAAGTTGCACACAATTTTTTTATTTACATAAGAGCAAAAAGTAGTGGCATTTAGACTTGCACACTTTCCTTGGCCTTTCTTTTGGTGGGGTTCATTTTCTTTTACTTTTTTGGCCATTTTATTCTTTTTACCCTTTGATTTTTCTTTTAGGGTATACCCTCTTTACATTTTTTTTAAATTTTTTTGATTTTTTGACAAATATGGAAAACCTCTTTAACAAATAAAAGTGAACATATTACACAGCCCATCAAGTCAATCATGATATATGACACCTATTGGTATAGGAGCATAACGGGTTAATGAAATCGATGGCCCATTTCTCAAATGGTTCAAGGAATATTTGGGGTTGAAGACGCATTTCATCTGCTCTCCCAGGTTGTCCCATCCGCTGACAGCTATCACACCTTCGAATATAATCCCGAGCGTCACAAAAGATGGAGGGCCAATAATATCCCATCTGCAGCACTTTATGACCTGTCCTTTTGTCTGCAAAATGTCCTCCACAGGGTCCATCATGTGCAGCCTTTAAGATCTCATAAATATCATCCTTTGCCACACAGTGCCGAATCTGCTGGTCAATCCCTGTATGGAAGAGATATCCTGCCATCCATGAATATTGGGTACTCTGGTGAATGATCTTCCTTTGCTCCTTATAGGACAAGTGACGAGGCATCTCACCTGTAGCAAGATAATTAGCAATATCTGCATACCACAGAGTGTTAGCAGAAACCGCAAAAAGATGCTCATCTAGGAAATTATCTTCAACTGGTGTATTCTTACCATCATGTTCTACCCTATATAAGAAATATGAAACCACATTGTCTTTCCCTGGTTTATCTACTATAGTAATATCAAATTCCTGTAGTAGCAACAACCATCTTGTAACACAACCAGGGGTAACAGGTTTGTTCATTAAATACCCAATGGCTGCATGATCAGTGTGCACAAAAGTAGAATACCTGGTAATATAATGCTGGAACTTGTTGATGGCATAAACGACAGCAAGGAACTCTTTCTCAGTCACCGTGTAGTTTAATTCAGCAGGGGCCAAATTCTTACTAACATAGTAGACTGCATAAGGTACTTTATCCTCTTGCTGTCCCAGGACTGCACCAATTTCTGTTTGGGAAGCATCCGTATGAATGTGGAAAGGTAACGCCCAGTCTGGTCCTCTAAGAATCGGGCCACTACAGACTAATTCTTTAATTCTTGTGAAGGCTATATCAAAATCATCTGACCACACAAATTCTGAGTCTTTTGTCAGTAATTGAAATAGTGGGTGTGCTACTTTTGCAAAATTTTCTATGAAACACCTATAATAACCAGCACAACCAATGAAAATACGTACCTATGTGGGTGTTTTAGGTGTTGGAAAGTGCAGAATTACCTTTATTTTTGCTGGGTCCATCCTGATTCGTTCAGCCAAAAGCAAATGTCCAAGAACAATTCCTTTTTCCATTATCATGTGGCATTTTACTGTACTCAGGGAGACACGTGCTTGTATACATCTTTCAAGAAATTTTTCTAAATTTTTCAGCCCCTCTAAGAATGATTCCCCATATGGAGTGAAGTCATCCATATAAATTTCAACACCATCATCTATCAGATCAGAGAAAATACCCAGAATTTCCCTCTGGAATGTTGCAGGGGCATTACACAGGCCAAAAGGAAGGACCTGGTATGCGAATGTCCCCCAGGGGCATGTGAAAGTGGTATTGTCCTGGTCCTCAGGAGTGATCTGGATTTGATTATATCCACTAAACCCATCCAGAAACGAGAAATTTTTTTTACCAGCCAATGTGTCTAAAACTTGATCAATAAATGGCAGGGGAAAATGGTCCTTCTGCGTTGCCTTATTTAAGTCTCGATAATCCACACAGATCTACCATTTACCATTCTTCTTAGGGACCATTACTAATGGTTAGACCCATTGGCTATCTGAGATAGGGTAGATAAAACCCACATCCAATAATTTATGAAGCTCTTCTTTCACAATATTTTTCAATGCAGGAATCATCCTTCTCTAAGGTTGTCTTATAGGACTACAATCTTCCTTGATATATATGTGATGGGTGCATAAGTTGGCAGGGATCCCCTTCATGTCTAAATAATCCCAAGCGAAAGCTTCCTTATGCTTTTGAAGAACATCTACCAGCTACTTCTTCTGGGATTCTGACAGACCCAGATCAATATTCAGAGTTTTCCCCGGTTCTATCTCTACTTGAACGCTTTCATGAGGTGCATCTACATCTTCCTCTAATTCTTCCACTATTTCAATAACCTCCTGAGTTTCACAGCTTAGGATGGATTCTAAGACTTGCTGATTTGACTCTGAAACGGAACAAGGATCATTCATGAAGGAAGTGATCATGTCATCTTCTGATTCCATCTTCAACTGAAGGGACTGCCCGATATTAAGGACCGGTCTCACTTCTTCGTCTTCGACCTCTACCATAGATACAGACTTCTTGCTGCCTGCTGAATTTTTAGGTGCATCTGGTTCTACAGGTGGGTATAGTACCAAATTCTTGGTGTTATGCCCATTAGAGATAACCATATTTCCTGAACGACACCCAATATAAGCGTCTGCACTAGCCAGCCATGGCCTACCTAGAATCAAGGGGTGACCGCACACTGAAGATTGTGTATGGAATACCAAGAAATCTACGAGGTAATGCCATGCATATACTGAAATTTTCACATCCTCCAACTTCCCTATAGGTTCGACTGTAGATCGATTTGCCAATTCCAACACTGTAGGTGTATGCTTCAAATTTTGAAGGCCTAATGTTTGCATGGTTTCAATGGTGATGACATTGGTGGCAATTTGTGAGTACTAAAGGTAAACTTTTGATGACTATTTGGACAGTCCAGGTGTCTTTTCTCTTTTACGCAGCCACCTTAAAGACTCCTAAGATGATTTGGATTAGGAAGACATCATTCCTAAATTATTGTAATTATTGTTACTTTCATTTACTTTAAAAACTCTTGAGTAGGCCGAGAGCTTAGTTAGAAATTGTGTAGATTTGCTGCTAGATTTTGGTGTAAACTCTGTGTTACGTCTTTTAAGACACAGAGCATTATGTTCAGAATATTGCATCGTTAATGGAGCAGACAAAATTATCTTGAAGGCGTGATTTAATTGTGAAGTCGAATGCCGTCAAGTGGTAGAGGGCCCCTGCCCCTTGAACGGATTTCCTTAGCGTAAACTAGATAAGTTTTTCCTAGCTGTCTTTACGTTTTGCATATTGAATTAGTAGTTGCTGTGTTTTATATACTGTGGTCGTATTCGTTCCAGTTCTTCCATAAGAAGACATTCTTCCAACAGACTAAAATGATGAATGATTGATGACTATGGTATTGTAGGATATCAGTTAGATTTGTATTTGTTTTAGCTAGCTACTGTAGCCATAATTCGTTCCAGTTCTTCCACAAGAAGACACTCTGCCAATAAATCAAAACGATGAATGTTTAATGACTATGGTACTGTAGGATAGGATTTGTATTTGTTTTAGCTAGCTACTGTAGCCATAATTCGTTCCAGTTCTTCCACAAGAAGACACTTTGCTAATAAATCAAAACAATGAATGTTTAATGACTATGGTACTGTAGGATAGGAGTTGTATCTGTTTTTAACTAGAGACTGTAGTTATATTCATCATAGTTCTTTCACAAGAAGACATTTTTCCAATAAATCTTAACAATGAATGATGAATAGCTATAGTGTCATAGGAATTAGTTGTAGTTTTTAGTCTTCACTATCATAGTTGCACTTGTCCTAATCATTCTTCCATAAGAAGAAATTCTTCCAAGACATCCTTAAGAAGTTCAAGATATGACTGTGATGTGACAACTTAGTTTCATTTGCTTTCAGTTCATTGCTTTCAATTGCATACAAGTCCACAGTCAAAATTGTTCTACCTCTTCCACAAGAAGGAACTCTTCCAAAATATCCCTCATGATGAACAAACCGATTGTGTAACTTCATAGAATAGTGCATGTTAATTAGAATACTCTGGAGTTTCATTTTGCATTTAATTCATGTCCAGCTACTTCGTTTCAAAGTTTGATGATGGCTTATGGTTTAACATTGTTCTAGTTTAGAAGCATCTTAAGCTCATGTTTAAATCAATTCATTGCATTCATATCTCATAGTCACACTGTCACCCTTTGCACAGTAGATCATTTTAGTTGATAGGATTCCTAATACAGCCTTCATTATTTACAAATATCTTTTTGTTCTGAAAACTATCAGTGATCCATAACTTTAGGAACAGAAGATAACATCATTACAAGGTCTGAAATATCTCTGCAAATTCCTCACTATAAACAGAGTTTTTTTCCTCAACAGAACTACCCTGAAAAGAAACCAATAACTCTTAGAGAATAGACTCTGACCTTCAATTGAAATTGCAGAATAGAACTAGAAATTAGTCGTGAAATAGATGAGTTTAGAATAGAATGTTGCATCATGATTAGTGTCTGATTGTCTAGTTAGAAAACTTGCATATTTAAGTGATCATTTCTCAAAGTCTAGTTTGTGTCATTTGTTTAAATAGTCATCATCAAGCTCTTGTTTCTATTCATTCATAGTTTAGATGTTGCTTCAGTGTTTTTGATTACATTTGCCATTCCATACATTAGGTTCAACTGTGTTTTTTTGACTACCACTCTCTTTTCATTAGTTTTCTAGGCATTTTCATTGTAAACATAAAACTTCAAAAGACCAAAAACATCATAAATCAACATAAAAGACCAAAACATCACAAAACACTACATACAACGCACTAGGAAACAATCACCTAGGTACATATGGTACATTTCACTTCAGCAGTTTACAAATCCTGGTTGACAATTAAATGAACTCAGTTTAGGAGACTAGATTGAGGCACAACATTTTGGCGCCGTTGCCGGGGAAGTGAAAACTAGGTAACCTTTGTTTCTTAGCATCCCAAAACAATTTTATGCGTAGGGAGAGAGATTCAAGAGGAAGATTTATAAGCAGCAGAGGCAGAAGTTTGACATCTAGAACACCACTTGTTTCATCCAGATCCAGAACTAGTACACCTTCAACTCAAACCCATCTTCCATCCTTTACTGATCGTGGACTTCTAGAAGATCTAAGGTCACCTATTCCATTAGAGAAACCTTCCACTTCATCCACTGAACCTGCCATAGAAGAGGATCCAAAAACCTTTGTTGAGGATACAAACCTTTCTACTTCCACAAGAGAGTCAACCATGGCAGAAGAAGGAGGAGGAGGAGTTGTTAATGGAGAAAACACATTTGGAGGAGGTAGAGGAAGAGGTAGAGGAGAAGGAGGAAGAGGAGGTAGAGGTGCAGATGGAGGAAGAGGTAGAATAGGAAGCTCTTTTGAGTTCCCTATACTTGATGGAGAAACCAATACAACCATGAAAAACATTTCACCTTCTGTACTTCCGAACTTCTATGGACTTAAAACTGAGGATCCTGAAACTTTCTTATTCGAATTTGAAGTACTGTGTAGGACTTATGACTACCTTCAAGATGCCCAAATATTGAAATTATTTCCTTCAACTCTGAAAGGAGCATCATTGAAGTGGTTTATGAGCTTAAGCAGTAGTTCCATTAGGACATGGGAAGACATGAAACAAGCATTTCTAGAGAGATACTTGGATTATTGTATGCCGGTTAATCATAAGGAAGAAGTGTTCAAAATGTTACAAAAAGAAGATGAAAACTTAGAAGATTTGTTGGAAAGATTTAAATACAACATAAAAAGGGCACAAATGGAAAACCTAGATCAAGACACTTTAAAATCTCTTTTGTTGAAAACCATTAGGGATGAATGGTTGGATATCCTTAACATGATGGGAAAAGGGGATATATCACAACTCACATTACCTGAAATATCTGAGTTATGTATCAACCTTTCCAGGGGGAAATCCAAAACTGTCAAAGGTCCAAGAGATCCGCTCTTGCAAGAGCAAGTAAATCTGCTTCTGGGACAGTAAGTAGATCAGAAATAGGACACATGCTTGATGATTTTAAATCTGACATCTTAGGGAGTCTTAGTGAACAAATAGACACCCTCAAGATACGAAACAAGCAAAAGGCTGAATCTGATGCCTTGGCAATCTTTTGTCCCAAATGTAGGAAGAAACATGCCTTGAGAGAGTGCCCTTTGGATGTAAAAGTTGTAGAAACCTGTGTTATTTGTTCTGAGAAACATGAGACCAAGAATTGTCCTTCTCTTCCTGGTCTCAAGGCTGTTTTTCAAGAAGAAACTCCTACAGATTCCACAGAATCTCTTAACCTTGTATCTAGAAGACCTTGGCAGGGATCTCAGACACAGGGATTTCATGATCAAATGTATAATCAACCTCCACCTTGGAATTCTTGGCAGCAACCTTGGCCCCAATTTCAAAATCAATCTCAAGCTTGGGCACAAGGATCACAAGGTCCCTATGGAAGATACTCTCCATATTATAAGTATCCACCATCCTATCCACCATATCCACAAAATTTTCCTCAAAATCTTCAACAAAATTTTCAACAAAATTCTCAACAACATCATCTGAACCAACCTCATCAAAATCAACCACTTCCATTACCATTCCCTCAAAAATCCAATCAATTAACAGCTCAGCCCATACCAAACCCCAATAATAAGAATCCTCAGAATACATACATAATAGAAGGACAACAATTTCCAACTTATTTAATTAATCCTCTAGACCTTAGTGATGTTCAACTTAGGTCTGGAAGGATACTTGAGAAGAGGAAACCTTCTGTGATCATACAAGAACAAGATGATTCTGAGGAAGACTCCCTACGGGTTAATAAAAGTCTTGAGGAAGAAACATCCTTTCAAGGCCAAAACATTGAAAAACCGAAACAAAAAGATCCAATAAGCCCAACTCCAGTATTAGAGCAACCATCCACATCTACTTCTATACCTCCCTTTCCGGAAAGATTACAAATTGACAAAGGTGTAGAAAAACAAATAATGGTGCCTAATTATGATTTCTTGGATGAATTGAGAAATGTTTGTATTAAAATTCCATTATTGCAAGCCATCAAGGAAATCCCAATTTTAGCCAAAACAATAAAGGAGTTGAGTATGAAGACAACAAAGAAAAGAATAAGAGAAACCAAGAAAATTCAACTGGTAGGACAAATAGCAGAAATTATGATGGGTAAGATTACTATTCCAAAGTACCTTGACCAAGGAAATCCAGTTGTCAAAATTCACATCAATGGAATTGAAATTCAAAACACACTCATTGACTTAGGAGCAGCAATAAATATCATGAGTAGACAAATCATGGACAAACTGAAACTTCCTAATATTCTCTTTACACCCACACTATTACAACTAGCAGATAGATCTGTGATCAGACCAGATGGGGTAATAGAAGACATTCCAGTGTCCCTAGACTCTTGGGAGTACCCTGTGGATTTCATGATCCTTACACCCAAGAATAATCTAGGAGGCCATCCTGTTATACTAGGAAGACCTTGGTTAGCCACAGCTGATGCTTTTATTAGTTGTAGGTCCGGTGATATGTATATTTCTGATGGAAGTTCAACAAAGAAATTTACTTTATATCCTCCAGCTAGGACAATTACAGATCTAGATGACACTCAATGGATAGAGGATGAAGAATATTTGCAACCACTCTTCACAATTTTAGAAATTAGTGAAGATAATCAAATTCTGAATACTCTAGAAAACTTTGAATCTTCTCCAGAACACAAACAAGAATCATTTCAAGAGAAATCCAATATTGAGTTCTTGTCATCTAGATAGATGTCTCTTCATTCTATGGACAAATTTGGCAGTTCTACAAGTGAAATTTTTCCAGGTAAAACCTTGAACATAAACAAAAATCTGGAAAAATCTCAACAAGAAGAACTAGTCAAAGTATTACAGAGACATTCTTCTGCATATGCATGGGAATACACCGACATGAAAGGGATAAGTCCCAAGACTTGTACTCATCACATCTATATAGAGGCAAATTGCAAACCAATCAGACAGCCTCAAAGACGGATGAATCCAAATCTTATGGAAATTGTCAAGGAAGAATTACAAAAATTGTTAAATGTTAACTTCATCTATCCTATTTCAGATAGTCAGTGGGTTTCTCCTTTAGTAATTGTACCTAATAAAAATGGAAAATGGAGGGTGTGTGTTGACTACCGAGAACTGAATAAAGCTACTCTTAAAGACCATTTTCCCTTACCTTTCATAGATCAAGTATTAGATACATTAGCAGGTAAAAAGTACTTTTCATTCCTGGATGGATTTAGTGGTTACAATCAAATCCAAGTAGCACTTGAAGACCAAGATAAAACCACATTTACTTGTCCTTGGGGTACCTATGCCTACCGAGTATTGCCATTTGGATTGTGCAATGCACCCGCAACATTCCAAAGGGCAGTATTAGGAATTTTTTCTGATCTGATACATGACTGTGTAGAGGTGTACATGGATGATTTTACAGTTTATGGGGATACATTTGAAGAGGCTTTAGAAAACTTGGAAAAAGTCCTAAAAAGATGTCAAGAAGCAAACCTTTCTCTTAGTCATGAAAATTTTTTTATGATGTTTACTGAAGGTATTGTTTTAGGGCACCACATTTCAGGGGATGGGATTAGAGTTGATGAAGCGAAAGTTGAAGTTATTTCTAACCTATCCATTCCAAGTTGTCAAAGAGATGTAAGAAGTTTTCTAGGATTTACGGGGTACTATCGGAGATTTATAGAAAACTTCAACAAAATAGCATCTCCTCTCTTCAAATTACTCACCAAAGATTGTGAATTTAAGTGGACTTCTGATTGCCAGTTAGCTTTTGAAACCCTGAAAACCAAAATTTCTGAAGCACCTATATTAAGGGGACCTAACCGGAAGTTACCTTTTCATATCTCGACAGATGCTTCCGATACAGCTCTGGGAGCAGTATTGGGACAGAAAGATTTAATTCCCTATGCCATCTATTATATCAGTAAAAATTTGACTCCTGCAGAGTTAAACTATATTGTAACTGAAAAAGAGTTTTTAGCTGTTGTTCATGCCATTAACAAATTTAGACACTATATAACCGGCTATGAAACTTTTATTCACACTGATCATTCTGCCATTAGATATTTAATGAATAAATCAATCACTAATGGTAGAGTTATAAGATGGTTGTTATTATTGCACGAATTCAACATTACTATTCTAGATAGGCCTGGAAAACAAAACACTGTGGCTGACTTCCTGTCTAGAATTCAAAATATCAAAGATGACACTCCGGTTGAAGATCAATTTCCTGATGAATATCTTTTTGCAGTTTCTACTCAAACTCCATGGTTTGCCGATATTGCTAATTATTTAGTTTCAGGAAAGTTTCCTTCAATTATGAATACAAGGGATAAAAGAAAAATCATTAATGATAGTGCAAGATATTCATGGGTCGCTAATGAGTTGTACAAGACAGGTTCAGATTTGATCATTAGAAGGTGTGTTCGTGAAGATGAGATGCCTCAAATTCTCAAGGCATGTCATGATGAACCTTGTGGCGGACACTTTGCAGATAAGAGGACAGCCTATAAGATCCTTAATTTAGGATATTATTGGCCATCTTTGTTTAAAGATGCAAGGGAGTATGTCAAAGGTGTGACAGTTGCCAAAGGGTAGGGAAACCTTCTCCTTCAGGTGAGATGCCATTACAACCTCAGGTACACATTGAACCTTTTGAAAAATGGGCCTTGGATTTTGTAGGACCTATTAGTCCTCCATCAAGACAAAAGAAATACATCTTAGTTTGCACTGATTATGTTACTAAGTGGGTAGAAGCTAAACCATTACTTGTTGCTAATGAATCATCTGTAGTTACTTTTCTTTTTGAGGATATTTTTACTCGTTTTCGTGTCCCAAGGGAAATTGTTACAGATCAAGGAGCTCAATTTACATCAAGGCTAGTGGAGAAAATGATGGAGAAGTACAAAATCAGACATAGAACATCTACTCCTTATCATCCACAAGCAAATGGTCAAGTGGAATCCACTAACAAAGTCATTGAAGGAATCCTAACAAAGAGTGTTCATCTACATAGAAGAGATTGGGTAGATAGGCTTCCTGAAGCCTTGTGGGCCTATAGAACTACATGGAGAAACACAACAGGCCATACTCCTTATGAGCTTGTTTATGGGAAGCAATTTTTGTTTCCTATAGAGTTCCAAATTCAAACATTCAAGATGGCAGCTCAGCTAGGACTTGATCTAACGGAGGCACAAAAGCATAGACTGGAGAAAATTAATGAATTGGATGAGATCAGACAAGATGCAGTTCAGAAAACAAGTCTAGTCCAACAGCAAAGGGCTAGATGGCATGACAAGTACATCAAAGAGAAGAAATTTAAAGAGGGTGATTGGGCTCTCTTGTTTGATTCAAAATTCATGGATTTTCAAGGGAAATTTCAGACACATTGGCTTGGGCCATATGAAATTGTTCGAATTTTTGATAATGGGGCAGTAAAAATCAGAACTATAGATGAAGAGGAGGTCACTTTTCTTGTGAATGGCCATAGACCGAAGCTATACCACAAGCCACTCTCAAGAGAAGAGTTTGTCAAGAAGTTCCAAGGAGACAATGATGTGAAGTTAATGAAGAAGAGTCTCTCTTCTTCATCAACTTGATTAAATTTTCTGAAGCATTTCTCTTTTGAAAAAAAATAAAAAATAAAAAAATAAAAAAAATAAAAAAAATAAATAAAGGTATAAACATGAAAACCAATCACTGATTGGCATGTTTATACAGAAAAGATAGGGTGAAAATCAGAGTTTCTCTGACACTCTAGCTTTTCCCATTTTTGTTTCTAAGCAGCTGTTATAAAAATCATAAGTTCAGTGCCATAGTACTTATGATTCATTTCATCTCATTCCATTCACTATCCATCCATACTTCATCTCATCCATCATTCACATCTCACTCCATTCCATTTCATTCATTTCACTCCATTCCATTTCATTCATTTCACTCCATCTTCCATTCACTTCATTTTCATGTCAAAACATAGAATTTGACATCTTGCTGCAAGTGAATAAAAATATGCCATGAATTGCAGTACAACCCTTATGTTCCTTCATTCCATGAACTAAATCCATTCTTATTTCATTATCCACTTCATAATCCATCATCCATTTCATCCATTTTCATAAACATTTCACCCATCTCCCAAAAACATTTCATTTTCATAATAAAAGTGTTCTACAGGGACATTCTGCAGCTCAGTGTACATTCTGTAGCTAATCGGCCTTTCTGCAGCCCGATAGTTTTTCACAGCTACAAATCCTGAAGGCATCAACCAGCAGACATCAGAGTTACAACAAAGTGATCCAGAGAATTCATGAATCAAAGACATCAAGAAAATAGTGAAAGATTCCTCCAAAGATGAGCATAGAAGACAAAGGCTACACAAACATCAAGGGCAGAGGTAACAAATTTAAATTACGATGGCAATTCATGAAAATTTAGCATATTTTAGTTGTGAAATTATTCAAAGAGTTGTTTTAATTATTTTATTGATCAAACACCAAACAAAACCCTCTATAGACTTTGTATTAAAACTTCCAATTCAAATTTTCTATCCAATAGCATTTGAGCGGTGGAACGGCCAAATCATTTGAAATTCCCACGACTCTTAACCAAGTTCTTTAATGATGAAGATTTTTCCTGCCGTCGTAAATCCTCCGCTGTCTCCTCAAATCATTAATGCATTCCTCCACCTCACTTCACCACTCTATGTCGTGACCATTTTCCATAACGTCATTCCGTAGCCAGTATTACATTCCGAAGGCAGAAGCATTATTATCATCAGGGACAGAACAAAAGAGGTACATTGCAAGCATAACGGTGTGAGAACTCACTGAACAGAGAGCATATCACTGAGAAAAAAGTTCGGAGCATTGCACTGTCAACACAGAATTGTGGCCGTGAAGAGTTTAAAGCCTGTTGCTACCAGAAGACAGAGGTGCTAAAATTGAAGACTTTGCCACCAAAAACAGAGGTATGGTAGTAATTGAAGTTTGAAGTCTGTTATTACCAAAGACAGAGGTGTGGTAGTGACTGGTTTCGAAGTTATTGTTATCCGAGACAGAGAGGCTGTAGTGTTGAATTTGAAGCATACCATTTGCTATTAGAGACAGAGGTTGAGTTTGAAGTCTGGTGTTACTAGAAACAGAAGCGTTTTTCAGTGATTGAGTTTGAAGTCTTCTGTTACCAAAGACGGAGGTATTGCACAAAAATAAATTTGAAATCATCTACCACTGTCTATCAGAGACACATTAGCCCGAAAATTGAAATTGCTTCCATATCATTCCAAGGTTCAACAGAAGTACATCAGTCCGAGGATTCGAAGGCATTTTCCAAACAGAGGCATACAAACCAGAGATTTTTAAGACTGTAGCTATTTCAAAGGTATGTTCTTCCAAAATTGAAGCCATTTTTATTTAGAGCTTGAAGTCATTTTAATCCGAAAGTAAAAGCCATTGTTTTGTGGATAGAGAAGAGTGTTAATCGATAGTGAAAAATCATGGGTTTCATCGTAAGGATTGAGCCTATAGGATCAAAATATTTAGAAGGTTATCCACAATGCAAGGAGATGCTACAACAAATAGGATGGCTCCAATTCTTGGAAAAGTTTAATGGTTGCCATAAGGAAGTCACCAAAACGTTTGCTAGATCATTCCAAGGCACAGAGGTTGAAATAGGAGATGTTAAGTTTACTGTTAATGAAGCTTTTATAGCAGAGGCTACAGGATTATCCAGAGCTGGGGAAAGATGGTTTAAAAATAGGGAATTCCATAATGACTCATGGAAACAAATCCTAAACTCACCAAACATGGATGTTAGTGTGTTCAAGAAGGGAATTCCCAGTACAGCATTGAAGAGCAAATGGAGGAATATACTACTTCTTTTACAAAAATTTGTTACATGTGAGGGTAGGTATGGGACATTTTATGTCTACCATATGAGACTAATGTTGCATTTTCTAGAAGAAGATTTGAATTTACCATATTTCTTGTATCAAAGTCTGAAGAAAATGGCTTCCTGTGTTCAGAGAAGAGTTCAGTTTTTGGAAACAACCCTGTATCATCATGGGTTAGTAAAAATTTTAATTGAGCATCATCTATCTAAATCAAATGATACATGGGGTGATTTCTTAATAAGAAATCATTTTTAGGAAGCAAAAGAACTATCACCTGAACCACAAGCCACAAAGAGAAGTAGGAGATGGAGGACTCCAACAGGTAAAATTGACAAACCGGTTCAAGAAATCAGTGAAGAAGTCATTCTGGAGAAGTTGACTAGAATCAAGAGTCAACTCAAGGCAGAGAAGGAAATCAAGGAATCTGTTATGGAAAAAGGGGAGGGTTCCTCTCAACTTAGGAGAAGCCACAGATTAAAAGGAAAACTGAAGAAAACATCAATCAAACAAACAGGGGTAATCAATATTGAATATGAAGAAACATCTATGGAAGAGTATGATGATGAAGATTTTTATGAAGGCACCCCTGAGATTGATCCTGCTCAACAGGAAATCTATGATTATGTGGAAACTCTAGAGAGAACAGCTTCAGAAAGAGAAGAGAGAACCCCCAGTCCTCCACTAACTGAAATTGATATATTGAGGAGGGATAGGTATGAGATGGAAGTGTTGAATAGACACATCAGAAATGAGAATGAAATTCTCAAAGATCAAATCAAGCTCAAGACTGACATGAACTCAACCTTATCCCTGCATATAGACAAAGTGGAGAGAACCAATGAGAAGATGAAGACAAGGAACAGAAAGTTGATCAGAGCACTCACAAACCTCAGGTTCAAACTTGTGATCAAGAAACCCAGAAGGCCTTTAGCATGTAGACAAAGGAAAAGAAGGGGATTAGATGTCCTTGCAGAAGCCTCAGAATTCATAGGATAATTTGCATGAGGACATGCAAAGAGACAGCAGTGGGGGTATGTTGAGCCTCAAATTTGTGCTTTCCTTCACCTCATTTTACCTCATTTTCCCTTGTCCATTTCTATTTTAAACCCAATTGATCAATAAAAATAGTTAAAATTATTTCTAGAATGGTTTACATGACTCACTTGTTGAATTTTGTGATTGTTGCCATTGTTAAGCATTTTGACCGGAACTAGCTGCAGAATGCAGGCATTCCGTAGCTAACCGGCGATTCTGCAGCTACCTTTATGTTTGAGTATGTTCCAGGTGGCCTCTTGAGGAAAAACACATATGGGCATGATCCACGTCGTGCCTACATGGTGTGTTGCTCGTCATGGAAGAGGAAATGAAGTCTGTGTACGGTTATGCACGTGGGAACACATTTTGTGAAAGAAGACTCCTACTAGGACTGTTACAGTCCAGGTGTCTTTTCTCTTTTATGCAGCCACCTTAAAGACTCCTAAGATGATTTGGATTAGGAAGACATCATTCCTAAATTATTGTAATTATTTTTACTTGCATTTACTTTAAAAACTCTTGAATAGGCCGAGAGCTGAGTTAGAAATTTTGTGTAGATTTGCTGCTAGATTTTGGTGTAAAACTCTGTGTTACGTCTTTTAAGACACAGAGCATTATGTTCAGACTATTGCATTGTTAATGGAGCAGACAAAATTATCTTGAAGACGTGATTTAATTGTGAAGTCGAATGCCGTCAAGTGGTAGAGGGCCCCTGCCCCTTGAACGGATTTCCTTACCGTAAACTAGATAAGTTTTTCCTAGCTGTCTTTACGTTCTGCATATTGAATTAGTATTTGTTGTGTTTTATATACTGTGGTCGTACTCATTCCAGTTCTTCCATAAGAAGACATTCTTCCAACAGACCAAAATGATGAATGATTGATGACTATGGTATTGTAGGATATCAGTTAGATTTGTATTTGTTTTAACCAGCTAATGTAGCCATAATTCGTTCCAGTTCTTCCACAAGAAGACACTTTGCCAATAAATCAAAACGATGAATGTTTAATGACTATGGTACTGTAGGATAGGATTTGTATTTGTTTTAGCTAGCTACCGTAGCCATAATTCGTTCCAGTTCTTCCACAAGAAGACACTTTGCCAATAAATCAAAACAATGAATGTTTAATGACTATGGTACTGTAGGATAGGAGTTGTATCTATTTTTAACTAGAGACTGTAGTTATATTCATCATAGTTCTTTCACAAGAAGACATTCTTCCAATAAATCTTAACAATGAATGATGAATAGCTATAGTGTCATAGGAATTAGTTGTAGTTTTTAGTCTTCACTATCATAGTTGCACTTGTCCTAATCACTCTTCCACAAGAAGAAATTCTTCCAAGACATCCTTAAGAAGTTCAAGATATGACCGTGATGTGACAACTTAGTTTCATTTGCTTTCAGTTCATTTGCTTTCAATTGCATACAAGTCCACAGTCAAAATTGTTCTACCTCTTCCACAAGAAGGAACTCTTCCAAAATATCCCTCATGATGAACAACTGATTGTGTAACTTCATAGGATAGTGCATGTTAATTAGAATGCTCCGGAGTTTCATTTTGCATTTAATTCATGTCCAGCTACTTCATTTCAAAGTTTGATGATGGCTTATGGTTTAACATTGTTCTAGTTTAGAAGCATCTTAAGCTCATGTTTAAATCAATTCATTGCATTCATATCTCATAGTCACACTGTCACCCTTTGCAAAGTAGATCATTTTAGTTGATAGGATTCCTAAGACAGCCTTCATTATTTACAAATATCTTTTTGTTCTGAAAACTATCAGTGATCCATAATTTTAGGAACAGAAGATAACATCATTACAAGGTCTGAAATATCTCTGCAAATTCCTCACTATAAACAGAGCTTTTCCTCAACAGAACTACCCTGAAAAGAAACCAATAACTCTTGAAGAATAGACTCTGACCTTCAATTGAAATTGCAGAATAGAACTAGAAATTAGTCATGAATAGATGAGTTTAGAATAGAATGTTGCATCATGATTAGTGTCTGATTGTCTAGTTAGAAAATTTTCATATTTAAGTGATCATTTCTCAAAGTCTAGTTTGTGTCATTTGTTTAAAAAGTCATCATCAAGCTCTTGTTTCTATTCAGTCATAGTTTAGATGTTGCTTCAGTGTTTTTGATTACATTTGCCATTCCATACATTAGGCTCAACTGTGTTCTTGACCACCAATTTCTTTTTCATTAGTTTTCTAGGCATTTTCATTGTAAACATAAAACCTCAAAAGACCAAAAACATCATAAATCAACATAAAAGACCAAAACATCACAAAACACTACACACAACGCACTAGGAAACAAGCACCTAGGTACATATGGTACATTTCACTTCAGCAGTTTACAAATCCTGGTTGACAATTAAATGAACTCAGTTTAGGAGACTAGATTGAGGCACAACAACATTCTTGTCGCCTGCTAACTTTTTAGGTGCATATGGTTCTGTAGGTCGGTATAGTACCAAATTCTTGGTGTTATGCCCATTAGAGATAACCATATTTCCTGAATGGCACCCAATATAAGCATCTGCAGTAGCCATCCATGGCCTACTCAGAATCAAGGGGTGACCGCCCACTGAATATTGTATATGCAATACCAAGAAATCTACGGGGTAATGCCATGCATCTATAGAAATTTTCACATCCTCCAACTTCTCTACAGGTTTGACTGTAGATCAATCTTCCAATTCCAACACTGTAGGTGTATGCTTCAAATTTTGAAGGCCTAATTTTTGCATTGTTTCAGTGGTGATGACATTGATGGTAGCACCCAGGTCCACCAGCACATTTGGAATATCAACCCCATTAATCTGTACTGTCAAAACCGGGTTCCCCGGATCTCCATATTTCACTGGTACTAATTTTCCCATCATGAAGTCCGATAATTTTCACATAACATGTATAGTGAGGGGGTCCTTAGTTTTCTTCGCAGGTTTCTTTGCACAATATTCCCTAAGAGTATTTGCATAAATTGGCACATCCTTCATAGCTTGTAACAAGGGAATTTTAACAAATAAATTCTGCAGTTCTCCTAATAAATTAAATTCAACTTATGGGCTTGGTTTACTCATAATAAATCTCTCTAGGTAAGGTGGTTCAGATTGATGTTTTCTTACAGGAGGCATCTGGTTTTTAACAGTTTTTTTTGGCTCTCTACTGGTCGGTTGTGCCTCTCTTTCTTCATTATCAATTTTTTCAATGATAACTGAAGGGGGTTGGTCTTTGACCATATGACCTGATCGTAAATTCATTTCATACAGTTCTGCAGTAGAGATACTATACGAAGGCAGGTTAAGAACATCAGCTTGATGGGCTCCTTTATTATTGGGATTAGGGTTAGGCTGCATTGGAAGCTGAGGATGGACAGGTTGATTACTAGGAGGCACATTGGAGGGTAACTGGAGTTGTTTCTATGGCATCTGTTGGGGAAATTTCCCTAAAGAGGGTCCTCGCCAAGTTGGAGCCCATGGTGAGCTCATACTGGCTTGAGGATTCCATTGCTGCCAAAGTGGGTACTGGTATTGCGGCCACATAGGGGGACAAGGCATGGTTTGAGGATTATTGCTATAATTATTGAAATACTAATATGGATGTGGGTACATACCTTGATTTCCCATGGGTTGTCGAAGTTGCCACAACTTCCTAGTGCCCACAAGGTAAAATTTCTCTGTGTCCTCCCCTGCCCCTTGAAACACCGCTTTCAAGCCCGGCAAGGAGATGCATGAGCTTGTCACATGATTCAACTCACAGATGCCACATTTTTCTATGGAATTTAATGGGCATTCCCTTTCTATATGATTCTTCTTGCACTTCGGGAAAAATATTGCCATAGTCCTATCCAGTTCCAACTGCTTCTGCTTTACTTGCAAAGTGTCCATTTATGTTGACAGGGTACTGAGGATATTTGTCCTTAAGTTGTCTAGCAGGTTCCCGATTTCTGCTTTCGTAACACCTCCACCAGACCCTTTTACTAAACGGATCCCTGATCGGTTTCTTGCAAGCCCCCTCGAGCATTGGATACAAAAATCACAAATACCTTCAAAGGTTTCCTTGGAGATGTCTCCCTTTCCCACGATATTCAACAGTTCCATTGAGTCCTCTAGAAAGGATCGAAGGAGGATAACCTTCAAAATTTCCTTATCCAGATCAGAATGACCTGACCTCTGTAAGAGGTACTTCAACCTCTCCACACAATATTCCAAACTTTCATCTTCTTTTTGTGTGAACTTGAAAAGTTCCTCCTTGACGTTATGGGATTTGCAGTAATCCTGGTAATTTTCTAGAAAAGTTGTTTGCATGTCATCCACTGTGGAAATGTATTTTCCTCCAGGGCCCATAAACCATCACAGAGCCATTCCTTTTAGTGTAGAAGGAAAAATATTTAACTTATGGGCATCTGTCGTGTAATCATACCCCTGACACACTATGTCGAACTCAAATAAAAATGTGTTGGAATCCTCTGAAACAAGCCCATGGAAGTTTGGTAAAGCTGCCAATGGGATAGGCTTTGTAGGTGCACCAACTCCCAGATTCCCAATGGGAAATTCGATAGTGGAGGTTGTGGGAGCCATAAATATCTTCCAATAATAGTTTTGGATTTCAACAGGCTCTGTGGAGGATGGTCGGGGACTCCTCACTACTGGAACGCGAGTTGCTTTAGTGGAACTTCCCCGGTCTCTTTGCGATACAAATATCCCCTCGTTCCTTTTTCCTGTGTCCTGATGGTTCAATCCCTCGACTACAACTTCCTTTCCCTTACTAGAGCAGTTCGACTCTGTCGAAGTTCTACTTGCGATTTCTTCCTCTACTATTACCAGCACAAGATCCTCTCGGTTGGGTCTACTACTGATTATTTCTTCCACTGCTGGAGGACCCTGTTGTACCAAATCACCAAGGGACACCGTGGCCTGAACTGATTGATCCACTGACTGTCCCTCAAACTTCACTCTCTTAGCGCCTCGCCTTGCAGCTATGCTAGAAGATCCCTCTGACTCCGCCTTTTCTATGATCTGCTGAATATAAGTTTTTCTTCCTAGATCTAGTCTTCCCCTTTTTGGGGCTCTCACTCTGTCCCTCTTATTTGGTTCTTTTTTCATACAAATATTGATATAATGGAAGGTCTTTTTATGAACCTACAATGCTTCAATCTTGGAGTAAGGTGTCAAAATACCATTCCTTCCCCATGATAAAAGAGTTCACAAAACGAAAAAAGAAAAAAAAATACAAGAGAACAAAAAGCTAGGGTTTCAGGCCCGGAGCAGGGCGTTAAAGAACTCCTCCCTCCCTTGGACAAGAACCAAAACAACACAATCCAAAGGAATAACTAATACTCCATATCTAAATCAGGGTGTCAAAATACTCCTCCCTCTCCAGGGTAAAAGCTAAGATTTCCTCACAAGAAAATATATTAAATTTAAAAAGAAATAACTCCACTCAGGGCCTAGAGCAGGGTGTCAAAGGACTCCTCCCTCCCCAGTACAAGAAGATGGCCCTAAATCCAAAATAGAAATAGAAATAAACAAACCAAAATAAAAACCTACGCTTAGGACCTGAAGCAGAGTGAGAAAGCTCGATCTCTCCCCAGGATGAGAGATTGACCCTCTGGTTGGTTCGAATCATTTCTTGCACCTTATTAGCCTCCCCAGAAACGACACCAAAATTTTGGTGTCCAGGTAAGAATGATTTATCCACCCTAATCTGACATTAATTTTATCAATTCGAGAGCGTATCCTTTCAAGGCAACGTGCAAGGTATATGCAGGAACAAACACATAATCCGTCTTAACGAAGGGTTTATAATTAAGATTCAAAACATTTTCGAGAGATTAAATCAAATACTAAACTTCAAAACAATCTTAACACTAAAGAATAATAACAAAAACCATAACACGGAAAAAATTCACACACTTACAGGCGCAACACCTGATCAGAAGAGCGGGCCCAACTCTTTGATCAGGGCTGTGTTAGTCATGAAGACTCTTAGAACAGCAAAACCGGTAGTATTTCATTAATCTGCAAGATGTGATTACAATATCCATCAGGGAACCCCCATTTATAGTAACAATATCCATTTTATACACAGCATGGGAGAATAACAGATCTCCCTGGAACGTGGTCATTGCGCATTCAGAAATACACATCAGTTGGAACATCACAAACATGGGATGTCCAGGATAGACAAGGGGCCAAGAATAGGCCCAGGAAATTGTGACTCCAGCTGCGTGATCTCCCTATAGCTGACCGTTACCAAATCTGTTGCAAAACGCTAGAGCGAGGGTTCCTGTTCTCCAAACTGTAGTCAAGAACATACCTTAGTTCCACAAATAGGTAAGACTTTGTGACTTTACTTCATTAATTAAAATATTCCAATTGGACAAGTTAGGGGTATTTACCTCATAATTTTAGCATAGAAAATGTAGGTAATTAAACACAAAAGGGGTTGAAAAGGATGATAAAAATGGTCAGAAAGGTAGCCAGATTTTGTGCCCAACACCAACCATGGCATTAAAACAACTAAGCAACACATTTTACATCTCAACATCCCATATCACCTGGCACGTCTTAGAATGCCTTGGAATTATCTGGAACATGTTAGCATCCACTGCATTCCTTGGAATTATTTGGCACTCCCTAGCACACACTAACACTCCCTAACATGCCCTGGAACTCTAGCATGCCTTGAAATTTCCTAGCATATAACCTTGCTACTCCCTCCTTAACACATCTGAAACTCACTGACACTCCCTATCACACACTTTTAATCATTCATTTCCATGCATTTTGAACTAGTTCTCCCTTGTGTTTCCATGGCACTCCCTAACACGCATTGGGACACCCTAGCACTTGGCACATCCTAGCATGTCACCTTGGCACTCTAGCATTCCTTAGCACTACCTAGAATACCTTTTCACTCCCTCCTTAGCACACCTATATCTCGTTTATTTCCATGCATTTGAGACTAGTGCTCCCTTGTTTTTCCTTGGCACTCCCAAACACTATGGCCTGTCATGCATTGGCACACCCTGGAACTTGGCACATCTTGGAATGTTTTCCTTACCTTTAGCATGCCTTAACACTGCCTAGCATACCTTGACGTCACTCCCTCCTTACCACACCCGAAAATCACTGACACTTCCCGTCACAAACTCTTATTCATTCATTTTTAAATATATTTTTACCTGGTCTGTTATGATGAACTGTCTAGTGGAATATCCATGATAGTTTATGAATCACCCCAATATCTATCCTTTATGAAATTCTTATGATGATATTTATTCACACTTATTTATCTCAAGGTGTCCCAAAATAGTGCAGGTCATCACCACCATCCTTGCAAAATTGAACATGATAGGCTCGTGGTCCTATCTATGCTTGGGAGAAATTTCAAAAATTAGTTACACAATATGATGGAAGATTATTATAAAGGTTTCCCATGCATTCTAATCAGCAATATCTACTGGGATTGGAACAACAATTTTTTTTCACGATAAATATCCATGATATTTTATGAATCACCCCAAAATATATCCTTTATGCAATTCATATGATGATATTTTTTCACGCTTCTTATCTCTTGTCCCAAAACAGTGGAAGTCATCACCACCACCCTTGAAAATTTGAAAATGATAGGCTCGTGGTCCTATCTAAGCTTGAAAGATAATTTCAAAACTTAGTTACACAACATCATGGAAGATTATTATAAAGGTTTCCCATGCATTCTGTTGTAGTCCTGTGATTTGGCAGATTTTCATACCAAATGACAAGGCAACATGGAACAAGTCTTTAGAGTTCTGGACCTAGCCTTCCTAGACTCAGAGAGGGATATCTCAAGTTGTTTGCAAAGGATATGTGCTTGTTTTCTTTTAAGGGTTGATTTTAGGCTATTTATTAAGTACAAAATTTGTTTGGTTTTTTTGGTTGGGTATGATGATCAAAGAGCATAGGTAGAATGAGGAAATCTCTAAGTCATTGGGAAATGGAGTCAAATGGAAGTCATGATAAGTTTATTAAAGGATCGGTGAGTATCATAGGGAAAATCTAACTTGGCCAGTGGATCTTCAAAGTTTTTGGAATAATGAGATGAACATTAAGGATAAGAATGAAAAGTAGGACAAAGGGAAATTAGGATTCCTTTATCATGTATTCTAAACAAGAGAAATATTTGAAGGTATTTGTTTTGAAGCAAGCCAAAGGACAGGGCTAACCATAAACTTCTTTGGACAAACTTTTAATAAGCAAAGCTTTCAGAAAACAATCCAGCAATCAAAATACTACTTTCAAATAAATAAAACATATAAGATAACAGTAAGAGTATTCTAAAATCAAATATAAATAATATAATCTGCTTTTGACTAACGATCTAGGGGTATTCAAAGAAACTTTTAAAGGCAGACCAGAGGACAGGGCACACCATAGACTTCCCTGGTTTAGACTCTAATAAGCATACTTTAAAGAAGTTTCAGAAACAATTCTCAAGTTGTACTCAAAGGAGCATGGAATCACCACTGAATTTCCTGGTTTCACTCTATTGAAATCATTCCTCAAAACAACCTCTCAAGCTGTACTTAAAGGAACATGGACTTACCAAAAGAGAAACTCCTTGGTTATACTCTATTGAATTATTTCTAAAATAAAAAGCTAGATGAAACTGGAGTGTTATAGGTCTATTTGGGCACCATTCCCAATGACTTGGTTAATTGGGGATCATCTCTAGGACTGATTATCAAGGGTCTATCATTCCCTATCATTTCAGTTGCTACATGCCCTAAGACAATAAACAAGACAAATCAAGCAAGACTTTCATCAAGTAAAGGTTTCCATGGTTTGAAGCTTATTATATAGCATATGAGAGCTCACCAATGCAGGCTCTAAGGGGCCTAAGTGCATTTCATATGAAGGTATCCCCATGCAAGGCTACTCTGCAAAGAACTTCCTGACATTCACAGGTGCGTTGGTCACATTGGGAGCGAAATTCTCATTGTTCCGGAATCTCCACTTGGCGAGTGCCTTCTAGAAGAGTTCACATGTGTCAAGCTTCAGATCCAAGTGTCCATTTGACATCTACAAGACTGGAAACATGTCTTGCCTATTATTGGAAAGTCATTGATTGCAAAACAACCTACAGTTTATCTATAAATTGAGCACAGATCTAAGTGCTTGAGAAGGAAGAATTTGAGTAGAGAAATGCTGGAGAATTTTCAATTGAGAGCTAGATTTGTGAAGCTACTGCTAGAGAGATTTATATTGTGATGAGGCTTGGGAATGTTGTTGGAAGGTCACTTCAAATCAGTCACTAGGTTGTAACCTCTCCTTCTATCATCAATAAAGAGTACTGCTTATTTTTCCCTATATGCATCTAAATTGGCTTTGATTTTCCATATTGCAAGATCTTGGTTGATGTGTATGGTTTATGCTTTACTGATTTAGTTAGCTAGCTTGAATAGATATCTATATTATTTCATATTCTTCTATTTCAATGTTCTTTATTGAAGGAAGCATTCAGCCTACAAACTGCTTGAATTTGAAGCTACAATGGAAGCGACAAAAGGAGCCATTTGGAATTGACTAAACAAGTGAGCCTCCAATCCTCTCTATGTATCTATTTTGAGTTAGGAAAAATAGTTGTATATTCTTTCACCTGTTGTTCTAGACTAGAAATTGTTTAGGGAAGCGTGATTTATCCATATTTCTCAATTCTGGCCCAAAAAATTGGCGACTCCACTGGGGACCAAGCTACAGAAACTTCAAGCAAAGGCTAACTTCCTGAGAAGGTTCATTCCAAACTACGCCGAAATGGATAAAGGATTTACTCGATTATTGAGAAGGGGGGTTCCCTTCCATTGGGACCAATTTGCACAAGCTTCTTTTGATGTTGTCAAGGACCATCTTGTCCAAGCATCATTAATGTATCCTCCTAATTATCAAAATGATTATTTCCTATATATCGTCGCGGTTGAAACGACCATTGCTATGGTTTTGGTCCAAGTAGAAGATGGAATTGAACATTCGATCTATTATTTGAGTCATAATCTCAATGATACAGAAGTTAAGTACTTGTACATGGAAAATCTTGCCTTGGCAGCTGTTCAAGCTGTCCAAAGATTTCGCCATTATATCCTACTCCGAAAAAAAATAATAGTTTTGGATTTCAACCCCATGACTTATATCTTATCACGTCAATTTCTGGAGGGGAAATATTCAAAATGGATTGTCATTTTGCAGAAATTTGATTTGGAATTCATCAAATCCAAGTCAAAGAATTCTTTAGTTTTGGCTGAGCTTCTCTATGACCTTCCCTCCGATAGTACTGCTAGTACGTCGGAACCATCTATTCCAGACGAGTCTCTATTTCTGATCGGATCATTTGATCCTTTCTATGGGGATTTCATCATTTATCTCCAAACCCAAAATTTTAGACCTAATACCTCTCACTCCGATCAGTGACATATTCGATACCAAGCCAAAGATTGTCTGATCGTCGGCAATACACTTTATCATCGTGGTGTCGATACCATTTCAAGGAAGTTCTTCACTCATGAGGAGGCCGAAAAAGTGTTAAATGATTATCATGTTGGGGCTTGTGGTGGAAATTTATCTGGATATGCTACCGTGCAGAAGATACTCCATGTTGGTTACTTTTGGCCTAGTATTTTTCAAGATTGCATCCTCGCAGTCAGAAGTTGTCATGCATGCCAGATTTTTTATCGTAAAATCCACAAACCGCCAGCGCCAATGCATCCTGTTGTCTCTACTAGACCATTTACGAAATGGGGTATTGACTTCATGACCTGTAACCCTCCTTCTTCTGGGGGGCATGGTTATATTATTGTCGCAGTCGACTATTTTACCAAATGGGCCGAAGCGATGCCTACATTTAATAACATAGGACAAACAGCTGCATTATTTTTCTTCAACCATGTTATTGCACGATTTTGGGTCCCACAGGCTATAGTTACGGATCATGGGAAGCATTTTCGAAACCATATGATGTATGAATTTATTACCAATTTAGGATTGTCACATGATAATTCTACTCCTTATTATCCATAATCAAATGGACAAGTTGAGGCTGTTAACAAAATTCTTAAACGAATGCTTCAACGAATGATAGGAGTCCGTAAAAGGAACTAGTATTTGATCATGTACTCTGCTTTGTGGGTGTATCGAACCTCGGTGATAAATGAAACAAAATTTAATCCTTTTCAATTGGTGTATGGTCTAGAAGCTATCTTACCAATCCAATGCGAAATATCATCGTTAAAAATCGTGATAGACTTGTTACCTGACACCTCAAAAGAAGAAGCGCGTCTCCTTAACCATCCATCTAGATGAAATGTGTCATGAAGCCCAATTGGCCAACGAAGCGCATAAGAGACCTATAAAGGCATAATACAAAAAAAAAATCCAACCTCACATCTACTTAGAGGGCGACTTGGTCCTTCTTTACGATCAAGAAGCTGATGTAATAGGTATAGGGAAATTCGAGCCATTGTGGCATGGCCCCTATATTGTCAAAAGAGTTCTTGCTAAGGGTGCCTACGAGTTAGTTGATTACGATGGGATTCCATTGGCATAACCTAGAAATGGGTTGTATTTGAAACTTTACTATGCTCAATCATCAGCGTAGTAATTTTTTGTATTATATTGTATATATGTTGTTGATTTGCATTCACTATCTTAATTTGTTTTTAGAGTTTTCTTGATGTTAGTAATCCGCTTTACATTTTATGGCAGATTTATGAATCTTTGGAACCTTTTGTTGGATATGCTGATGGTGCTATTCATAGTATGCAGAATCTATCCTCTGCAGCGTGGGGAATTTTCGCTCTGAATGGCGAGTTAGAGAGTTTTCAAGGGATTTGTATTGGTAGCTCGATGAATAATATCGCTGAGTATAGCACGTTGATCGAACTTCTCTTTGATGCCATTTCATTTGGTATTAACCGCATAATCATAAGGTTAGACTCACAACTTGTGGTATTACAACTTACTAGCATTTATACTATTAGAAATCCAACACTTCTTAGATTGTTCCTAAGAGTTCGACTTTTGGAAAGACATTTTGATTTCATTCAATATCAACACATTTCCATAAATTTGAACACATTGACTGATTCATTAGCTAATCAAGTTTTAGATAGACATTTGTGACATAGGT
This sequence comes from Pinus albicaulis, assembly GCA_034641835.2. Lineage (NCBI taxonomy): Eukaryota > Viridiplantae > Streptophyta > Pinopsida > Pinales > Pinaceae > Pinus > Pinus albicaulis. The sequence continues at coordinate 235,438,425 of CM076572.1, forward strand.
AAAGAAAAAATTGTCATCATTGAATAGGATTGCACATTAAACATAGGAAAAACACTGAAATCATATATATATAGATAGTTATATGTTTTCAAAAAAAAATTTCCCAAGACACATTGGTCATCTGACCCCAAAATTTATGCAAAATGTCACAAGTAAACTAGTGGTGCTCATGATAACATGCTATAGATCTAGCAATCCTACGGAGCAACTGCATCCAACGGTTAGGAACCCCAATAGTGTGTCGCTGCAGTCGCATGGGAAGCTCTTCGATCTGGAAATCCAGAATCCTAAAGGTCAACCCCTCTATGTGCTTCTGAAGCTCATCCAGTCTAAGCCATATCAAGGTCCTGAAGGACTTCTCTCTCGACAACCTTCTCTGCTGGCGCATCTACTTCGCGCTCTGGTTCCTCTATTGGTTGAACAAGACCAATATCTGCATTACATCAAACATTTAGTTTAGTCTTGGAAAGAAATAAAAAACAAAAAAAACATTGTATAAACCTTAGGAAAATAAAAAAACATGGTCAAAACATTCTTACCTATTGCACCCCACTGAGCGCCTTCTGGTAATACTATATCTAGATCTCCTCGGAATTCAACGCCTGTGTATGCATACTCATCGATGGTGACAATCTGTCGCTATAACCAGGTGAAGAATGTAGTAGATAACACAATCGTCGATTGTCCTAAATGTTGACCCATGAGTTCTACCCATCTCTGCATTCAAGGATATCTAGGACTAGATATATCCAATGTTACATGTTGTGGCTGCATCAATGGAATCCGTTCCAAAGAGAAGGAGATAAGGATTGAACCATAACTGAAATTTTTCTTCCTTCCTCCCTTTGCCTTGTTCAATTGTTCTTTATCTGAGATAGAACAGCTTCATACTAGTTGAATACTATTGGCTCTAAGCACTCTAGCGCATACTGCATATACGATCTGTTCGGTACATGTAGTGTAACTGTGCCAGCAAGCTTAGCGATCATGAAAAGGATGGTTTTCAAAGGAAAATCCCTGACATCCTGGATGTTTATTTGTCCATCATTGCTAGGTTCTACCCCTGGATAGCAATACTGCATAACATAATCCCTCATTGTCTCTCCTCCAATGGTAGACCCTGTGAGAGAAATGGGCAAACCTCTCATCGAAAAACCTATGAGAAAATACACGTCCTCAACTGCTATGGGAACCACTTTTTTTTTAATGTGAAATGCCTCTATCGTCAGATCCCATGCTCAAACTAAGAACTCCAAGATTTATATTTGTTGCCTTATTCCTGACAATTTGAAGTACTTAAGTAGTCCACAATATCTTAGGGCTCTTACAGTACCTAGATCATTCAAGGAAATCATATATTGTTCTTCATGTTCTCTTTACCTCCATTTAATCATCATTATAATCCGATGGAAACCTGGAATTCAACCATAAGATCCATTAGATTCCATTCATTGCAAAAAACTAGGAAAATTTTGGGCACAACAAGAAAATCAAAAACTTGAACTGTGCCCAATGCACTCCCTGGGCTGAGACAGTGCATTGCATATGCAAGTACCCTTCACTGTACCTGCTATGAAACATAGATTTCAACATTTAGGGGTGTGTTTCCATCATTTTGGACAAAATTTACCCTAGGGGCCTCAAAACCCTAAAAATCTACAGAGAATGGGAATGAAATGAATACCAAAGGGAAGAGGAGGTTCATGGTACTAACCTGGATCAAACGGTGACGAAATCCGTCCACAGAAATGACCACAATCAACGACTGAATTTCGGGGGAAAAATAAGGTTCAAAGCTCCAAAATGCAAATGGTAACTATGGAATGATAAAAATGAAAAGTGAAACTACTTTTTATAGTCATTTAATTGTTTGAAAGTTAAATTTATTGCTATGACTATAGTTTTATTATGTTTTTATCATGAAACAGGTTAATCCATTTGATGTTGTTCTGAATAGGAAATACAACTGATGAACAAATTAGTCGTGTAGATTTATTCAAAGAATGACTTCACCACAAAGCATACTTTTTCTCCTTATTTTTCGAGCTTTGTTAAAAACAAAAAAGGATTTGAAGCGCACTTTTATCTCTTTCTCGAGCTTTGATAACAGTGAAAAAGGAACCCCTGGAGTCTTCTTTCAGCTCTTTTCAGACTTCGATAATGTGAAAATATTGTCGAGCACTTGTCTTTTCGAGCTCGTTAAATTAAATGAATTGATATCTACTCAGTATAAGTTTAACCCTTTTCCGAACTGAGATAGATTATTTATGAAAAAAGAATACCTTGGTTAAACATGACCAAAGAGGTTCTCTCAGACATTATTTTACACTTTTTCGGATCTGAGAGACAAATTTACGAAAAATTACTTTTGGAGTTCTCTTTCATCCTCTTTTTTCAGACTCTCTAAATATGAAAAAGGATCAGGATATCATTGTCGTTAAGCTCGTTAAAACATAAAATAGTGACGGGCTTGTCGATCATGGTAAGAATCGAGTTTCATTCATCGCTATACTTGTTAAATTATTAAATAGTGATACTTTATTCACCCAAAGGGTTGAATTATAGATCAAGCAAATATTATCCTCCTCAATCTTGTTAAAAAATAAAGAGGTACTGGTTGACAAATGACCGAGGAAAATTTTGGAAAAGTAAACAAAGTTTCTTTTTGGTAGCAGGTCGCTCTTGAACATGACACTTCTTTCACTCCATGTCCATGACTGTTTGGGTTGGGTAATCATCTTGATGGTTCATTCACACCTATGGTTCATCATACCTTCACTTCGGTTTGGGTCAGTGTTGCCAACTCATCACAGTGTCACCGATATGTTCAAGAGAAGTCATCCAGTGATTAAAAACTCATCCTTCTGCAATACTCATAAACCTTCAATTTCATGACCGTCATCCCTGAAAATTGCTATATCAAGTCATATCCTTGTCTCCAAAATTGGCAACTCCAGTTTGGCAATAAGGTGACTTCCTGTTGACAACAAATAAATATCCAGGAAGTTCACTTAGAAACATCAGATTCCAGTACCATGAGGCTTGTTACAACATCGACAAGATCCTCGCTTCTAGACTTTTGACCGAAATATTTTGTTTGGCATTTGAAATCAAATCATCTATTCACGCCTTACGAAATGTACTGCAGTACCTTGAAGGCCATTGACATTAATGGTGGTTCTCTCGCGTTTGTTAATAGCTCACATCATTGGCTGGTAATCAAACGATGTCTTTCCATGTTCGACTACAAATCATATATTCGCATGGCTAGACTTGTACCCAAATGATCGAGTGAACAAGAAAAGAAGACCCCGGATCTAGTTTCAGCCATCTGGGCTGCGATTTCAGGATTATTGTACACATCATCTATATGGTGACCTTACATACAGATTATCATCCAAACATGGGCCTATATCTGTAGGCATGTCTGCATCTGGGAAACATTCCAATGAAGATGAATTTCTGAATTATGTACATGTTATTAGATTGTTTTATGTGTTGAACGTCAGAATGGCTACCCTCAAAAATTATGACCAAAGAGGATATATCATGATGTAATGTATTGTAATATTGATGAAGGTGACCACTCCGCTTCATTTCCAGACTCATCACAGTGTAAAGCATCTCAATCAAATGTTCTTATTATTTGGATCTCATGCTTTAGGGGGAAATTGTTATATGTCAATTTTGGCACCATTCCCAATGACCTAGTTAACTGGGCATCATCTCTAGGACCGATGATCAAGGGTCTATCATTCCCTATAATTTTAGTTGCTACATGCCCTAAGACAAGAAACAAGACAAATCAAGCAAGACTTTCATCAAGCAAAGGTTTCCATGGTTTGAAGCTTATTATATAACATGTGAGATCTTACAAACGTAGGCTCTAAGGGGACTAAGTGTGTTGCATATGCAGGTAGCCCCATGCAAGGCTACTCTACAAAGCACTTCCTGACATTCACAGGTGCGTTGGTCACATTGGGAGTGAAATTCTCATTGTTCTAGAATCTCCACTTGGCGAGTGCCTTCTAGAAGAGTTCACATGTGTCAAGCTTCGGATCCAAGTGTCCATTTGACATCTACATGAATGGAAACATGTCTTGCCTATTATTGGAAATTCATTTATTGCAAAACAACCTACAGTTCATCTATAAATTGAGCATAGATATAAGTGCTTGAGAAGGAAGAATTTGAGTAGAGAAATGTTGGAGAATTTTCAATTGAGAGCTAGATTTCTGAAGCTGCTGCTGGAGAGATTTATATTGTGATGAGGCTTTGGAACATTGCTGGAAGGTTACTTCAAATCAGTCACTGGGTTGTAACCTCTCCTTCTATCATCAATAAAGAGTACTGCTTATTTTTCCCTATATGCATCTATATTGGCTTTGATTTTCCATATTGCAAGATCTTGGTTGATGTGTATGGCTTATGCTTTACTGATTTAGTTAAATAGCTTGAATAGATATCTATATTATTACATATTCTATTGTTTCAGTGTTCTATCTTGTAGGAAGCATTCAGCCTACAAACCACATGAATTTTAAGCTGCAACGGAAGCGACAGAAGGAGCCATTTGGAAGCGACTAAACAAGTAAGCCTCCAAAACTCTCTGTGTATCTATTATGAGTTAGGAAAAATAGTCGTATATCCTTTCACCTGTTGTTCTAGACTAGCACCTATCTAGGGAAGTGTGATTTATCCGTAATTCACAATTCTGGCCCAACATCGAGGGAAATTAAGAATCCTCCAATAAGACCTTGTAGAAGAAAACATTAAGGCAATGAAGGGTAAATAGAACTAAGGTGATTTCAGAATACATTTCTTAGCCTAAAAATTTTACTCTACCGTAACAAAGAAAGATGAAAACATAATGAAAACAAGAAATAACAATAATAGATAGAATCACTTCACCAACATCCAAGCTCAAGGATCCAGTGATCTAGCCTCCTCCATCAATAAACAAACCAGGGAATCCACAATATCCAAGACATCAATTTTCCTTCAACTTCCAAGAGGCTGTGTATTACTTCAAAGAGTCATAAAATTCCAACAATACAATGAGTTCAAATGAAATATTATGCTGCAAATGAGGAGGCTGAGTTCAAGAAAGGGTTTGAGAATCATTAATTACAGAGTAAGTGCATTCCCAACCTTGAAAACCATGCAAGGCTTAAGGTAGGAATATCTATAGCTACTTCTCTCTTTCAATAACTCTTATATTAACTCCTAAGGGAAGATAGGTGAAGATTTTGAATTTTAAGGCCTATTCTTAACTATTACAATAACTGCCTTGATAGATAAAAATATCTTCTGGTTGTGTAATAACTGCCCAAATGCCTTTATGGAAAGGAAACATGCTATAGGTGGCAGTTTGATCTTTTGGAGGAGTAACTTCTTCCTTGTTGAGTTATTCGAGGTTGTCTTTGGGTTATTTGTCTTTTTTTTAATCATAAATCTATGTTTTAGGCCTTCGAACCTTGATTTTGTTTTGATAATCTGCCTTACTGCCTCTATCCTTTGTTTTGCTTTATGACTGTTTTATTCATTTATCCTTTATCTTTAAAACTTTGAATTTTGATACTTAATCACTGTTTTTAAGGGAAAATATTTTATTTTATCCTTTCATCTATAATTAGCCCTTTTGATCCTTCTGTTCTTCATTCCTTTACTGATGCTTCTGTTGTATTTTTCCTTTGTGTGCAGGGAGGGTTTCTCCGTGGTATGAGGGTTTATAACTCATCGATGATCATGATTCATCGAGATATATTGAAGTTTATAAGTCAAGTCTAAAATAATATTGACAATATTTGTTTATATTAACTTATCAACATAAATTTAAAGCATTCTCAACCATGATTAGGCTAGATGACTGAACAAGATATCTTTTGAATTAGTAGTGGAATTTAGACTTGCACACTTTCAGCAGTATTGTTTTTTGTTGGGAAAAATACTGAGAGGGGGGGGGGGGCAGGTGAATCAGTATTTAGAGCTGATATCTATAAATTTAACTTTTTCTTTTGCATAATTCCATACGTGGATTTTATGAACCGAACTCGCGTATACACACGGATATGATGAAACAAACTAGCATATTCTGATATAAATTTATAGATTAGAAAGCTTCTCAGAAATAGTCTTTAAATAAAATTTACCAGTTATGCATCAGGTTAGATAATCAGTAAATATGTGCAGTAACAGCAGTATAAAACATTACACAAGTGGAACACACATAAACACCAATATTTAACGTGGAAACCCAATTCGGGAGAAAACCATCGCTACTGTCGTCTCTGTCTTCAATATTTATTATATGGAAAATTGTTTACAACATTGTACTAATGCAGACTCATATCAGTACGTAGGCTTCTACCTATAGAAGGCTACAACCTTCACTCGTTTACCAGCTACTACTTGAAAGGAGCTCCAACCCCTTTTCTTCTCATTTACCAGCCACTCCTGGAAGGGAGCTTCAATCCCCTGAACATAATACCAGCTTCTACTAGCAAGAAGTTTCTACTTCCACACTGAAGGCTTCAACCCTCAGACCCACTGCAAACCATGTTTCATCAATTTTCATACTGGATCAAATAGCATCAACACAACCCTTTATCAACAATCATAAACTTTGCCCAATACTTCAATTAGAACAGTGAAAACACTGTAACCAGAACTTCAAAAATAACCTAGACTTTAGAATAGATATTCAGATACAAACTCAACCCTGAACATTCATTAATTAAAATAGCATATGCTACTTTGCTTCACTAAATCCGCGTACATACGTGCTTTCCTGCACACCAACCTGCGTATGCCTTAGTGCATACTTTTTTCATAACTTAGAATGAATACGCTACTTCTCTTTGTTAAAGCTGCGTGTATACACACTTTTCTTTATACCAACCCATGTATACTTTTGTGTATACTATCCTTAAGAATGTGATCAGAGTCAGAATCATATCTGAAGCTTCCAGTCATACATTTTCTCAGTAGTGCAGAACCTTTATACAATCAGTCAACCTTAATCATGTTTTCTAAATCATTTATTAGATTTATTCATGATCAACTTAGAAACATACTCAGTATTCAAAAAACCCAGAACTTCAAGAAGACTTCATTGACAAACAGCAGAAAAAAAGCAGGAATCACAGTAGTAACATCTACAATAATCTTTAGCAAACCCTAATTTCCATACACGCTTTTCATGAAGCGAACCCACGTATATACGCGCTTTTACTAAGACCAACTAGCGTATAGATCTGTAAAAGTAAATTTTGCAGAAGAGACTAGATCTATAAAACTTACCCAGATTTCTTCATTTTCTTCAGCAGACTTGCGTGAGTTCTTCATTATTTCTTCAGTAGATCATACTAGAGCTTCAACATCTTCAGATCTAGAGATCTTGAACCATCATTATATCCATGGGTGCATCATAGATTCAGATCTATCAATTAATAACAGATTTCATCCATGCATATTGTTAGTATGAATCTTTCGTCGTAAAAGATCACTTTCGCTACGCATAAAAAATAGCCCTAACATCAATTATGGCTACCAATATCTTTAAGTCTGCGGTTAGTTGATCCAAATAATGCTGCACAAATCCAGATCTAAGCAATAAAAGGTATTAAGTAGTAAGAATAAAATTTGGCTCCATGCATCCAATAGACAAGACAAGAATGATGTATTTGAAAAGAATTTTTTATATTATATTCAAAGGGGGCACCTGAGAGGAAAACAAGAAAGGTGTTTTTCGGTTCTCCTCAATGGGATGGGTTCTTGACAGTCCTCAACACTTCAGATCTAGAATCTCTCTCTCTTGTTGGTGTAGAAAACCCAGACAAACATAAAACTCAATGGGAGCTCATAAGGAAAAAATGGAGAAAATGTGACCAAGTGTATAGATCCAGAGTGATCTAATAGGAAACAAAAGCTGACTAATGAATGGGGAAAACCCTTCTATTTATAACAAAATATTAAGGCGATCTAGAAACTTGGTGCATGAATAAAATATTATTAATCAAATTATAGAACCACCCTTTAGGAATATTTTATTATATTTGTTGGAGGGAAAAGGATTTTTGACTTGGGTCAATTCCTTTATTTATAAATAATAAATAAATAAGTGATTTATTTACTATTTTAAGGAAATGGTGGGAATATAGTTAAATAAATAATTATTTGTTTAATTATTTATAAATTATTTAGTCAAATTTAACTAGGAATATTATTTAAATAGGATTTAAATAACTTATTCCTAGGAAATAATCAAATAAATAAGGATTTATTTAATTGATTTCCTTGTTTTGGGTTAAATATAACCAGGAAATATAAATAAATATAGATTTGTTTATTATTTCCTTTTGGGGTTTCCTGTTTAGACCATAAACAACTTAATAAATGTGTTTTTACTAAGTTATTTCACATAGTGAAAGCAATTTTACTTAGGTTAAAATTGGTCTTACATGGTATACTTGGGTTCATCTAATGATAATAGGTTAGATGACCAAAAAATGGTGTAACAGATTTCCCCCCAACGTACGAGTGTTAGGAGCAAATCGTATTACCGAAGTATGTTGTAAGAACTCAATCACTAGACATCAAGAGGGAAGTCAGAGAGAGAAATGTGAGGTAGTCTAATGTGCTAAAGGACTAGACCTTGAGGAGAAGAGACTTACAGGTGCAACAAGTCTCTATTTTATGAAGTGGTACCTGTGGTAAAGGCGGCGGGGGAGGCATACCTATGCCTGCCGAGACAAAGTAAAAAAGAGTAGTATGTCCAGTAAACAAGGAACTGAACTATAAAGTACATGCTGGCATAAATACAAGCCAGAAAAATAGAATAATGAATCCCACATACATGTTGTGCCTAGAATAATCGTCAGGACTTATACAATAATATTTTAGTACATGAGATAAAAATACAACCCAGATGCCCCCTATACACGAGGAAGTTCTCGCAAAATCTGACTGATACGTGCAAAACGAAAAGGGGCTGCAAGGGGCTGAGGCCGACATCATCAAATGGAGGGAGCTGCATCAAAGGCTGAAATGAAGAAGTCATCCGGGCATGTGGGGGGATACCTGCAGGGCCACACCCTCATGAGGGTTGAGACATCTCACACATGCCCGGGAATCACCAATAGCTGTTGCTGCACCACTGGACCACCAAGTATACAGATCGCGATCATGCTGAAAGGAGCTCGAACCAAGGTACACCGCCCTCTAGACCTGGCTTCTGGAGTAAATGAGTTGATGTCGATAGAAGGAGGTCCGCCATAGGTGAGGCAATAAGGGATCCCCAACTCAGGCATGAGAGAAAATAGTAGAGCGACTAACAGACGACACTAATGATGATGATGAAATGATGAAAGGTCCAAAGGTGACCCTAAAAACATGAGTACAAAATGGTGTCTCATGACAGAAATCAACACAAACAAGAATAAATATGGAGGCAAAGAGGTGCCCCAAGGAAAAGTGTTGTAAGTGAGGAAATCCGATTTGGAGGAGAGGGGAAGTAAGACTTCGTGGACAACATGTGTCCTGGTGAAGTAGTGAATGATGAAAACAAACATATGTTTTCTATCTACAAGAAAATAAAACATGCATTTCAAGCGGGAAATGCTAAGGGTAATATCTCTTACGATAGAGTGCATTGCGAGGATTAGGAAGGGGGTGGCCTTCAAAGTCCTCTAAAAGATATGCCCCCTTCCCAAGATCTTTACTAATGATGTAAGGACCTAGCCATAATGAGTCGAACTTCCCATGACCGAGGGTATCGTGGGCCTGGTCGTATACTAGAACAAGGTCACCTTCATGAAAGGTGCGAGGGTGTACTTTTCGGTCATACTGAGCTTTGTTGTGCTTTTTGGCCGCTTCAAGAGTTTTTAATGCAACATGACGGTCTTCATAGGCGTGCTCAAGCATGATAAGTCGTTGTTCTAGAGGTTGGGTATCAGGGAGAAATTCGACGACCAAATGAAGGGAAGGAATTTCACACTCGATTGGTAGGACTGCCTCCTCGCCAAAGAAAAGGTGGAAAGGAGTAAAACCGGTGGCGGTTTTAATAGAAGTACGATAAGCCCACAAATCAGGGAAGAGCATAAGATGCCAATTGGTTTTGTGCTTATTCACCGTTCGTTGAAGCATGGTCTTAAGAATTTTTTTGACTGCTTCAACTTGGCCATTCCCTTGGGGGTAATAGGAAGATGAATATTGGTGCTCAAAACCCAATAGAGAGGATAGCTCATGCCAAATATCATCTTCAAAATGTCAGCCATGATCAGAGACCAATTGTTTTGGAACTTCGAATCGAGCAATGACGTGGTTAAAGAAAAAGAGGGCGGCGGTGGCTGCCGTATTGTTGAATGTTGGCATAGCTTCGGCCCATTTTGTGAAATACTCAATCGCCATGATGATATATTTGTGGTTACCAACAGATGGAGGTCGACATTCCATGAAGTCGATGGCCCATTTACAGAAAGGACCAGCTGTGACGACGGGATGGAGGGGAGCGGGGGGAGCTCGTGCCTTAGGGGCGAAATGTGGGCAATTGGAAGAGTGTTTTACTGCTTCAATGCAATCCCTGAAGAGAGAATGCCAAAAATATCCAGCACGCATAATTTTTTGGGCGGTGGCGAGGCTGGAGAGGTGGCCACCAAAAGCGCCGCTATGACAGGCATTGAGGACTTGCTCGACTTCAACGTGTGTGAGGCAACGATGAAGGACAGTATCTACTCCTCGACGATAAAGGTCATCATCGATCAGAAGGTAGCGAGGGGATTGGTGTCGGATATGTCATTGAGCATCACGATCAAGATGAAGGGAAAAATTTTGGGTTTGCAAGTAATGAAGGATGTCACCGTACGAAGGATCGTCGGTGGTGATGGCGAATAAATGTTCATCGGGAAGAGCATCATTAATTGGAGGGTCTTGCATGCCGGTAGGTAAATAAGAAATGAGTTCAGCGAGGGCTAAACCTTTCTTTCTTTTTGGGGTGACAAATTCAAGGTCCAATTCTTGGAGGATAGCGACCCAATGAGCGTATTTCCCACTGAGGATGCGTTGACTCAAGAGGAAAGCCATGGGGTTGGAATTAGTCACAACCTTGGTGGAACGCATGAGGATATAATGACGCAGTTTTTGGACCGAGAACACGACAGCTAGCACTAATTTATCTTCATGTGAATAGGACACAGGGGGACCGGTGAGGTTCTTAATGACATAATAGATCACATGTTCAACACCATTATCATCTTCCTGGATAAGGAAACCGGCACCCAAATAGATGGAAGCGGAGATGTATAGGATGAAGTCCCGAGCAAAGTCAGGAAGATCGATCAACGGAGTGGATGTGGGAGCATGCTTGAGGGCATAAAAATATTCTTGAGCATAGGTATCCCAGAAAAAGGAGGTGTGAGATCGAAGGAGTCTAAGGAAGCCATGTGCGGTAGTGGCATAGTCAGGCATGAATCGGCGAAGAAAATTAGCTTTACCTTGGAGATTTTGAAGTTGGCATAAGGTACAAGGAATAGGAAGTTCAAGAATGGCTTGAACCTTCAAAGGATCGAGATTTATCCCGTCTTTAGATACTATGAAGCCGAGGAGACCACCGGCGGGAACACAGAAGACACATTTCAATCGGTTAAGGCGAATATTATACTTGCGACATCAGAGAAAAATGGTACGAAGATCGTGGAGGTGCTGTGCCCAATGTTTATAATGGGAAGTGAGGTCGTCTAAATAGGCAAGGATGATATGAGCTAAGTCATGGAAACAATAAGACATGGCTCGTTGAAAAGTGGTGCCGACGTTTTTAAGGCCAAATGGCATGAATCGGTATGCAAAAGTGCCCCACGGAATAATGAACACATTTTTAAGTTGATCAGCACGACGGATAACAATTTGGTTGTATCTAGAGAAACCATCCATAAATGATAGAACCTCGTGCCCCACACACTCATCTATGATTTGGTCAATAAATGGTGTGGGGAAGTTTTCTTTGGGACAAGCTTTGTTCAGATCGCGAAAGTCAGTACAGACTCGAATAGTGCCTTGTTTTTTGAGGATGGGAACAGGGTTGGACACCCAAGTGGTGTACTCAATGGGATAAATGAAACTAGCTTGCCTGAGCTTATCAACTTTGGCTTTGATGGCTTCACGTTTGGAGGGATGAATGGGTCTCAACTTTTGACGGACTAGAGTGGCATCAGGCCATGTGTCGATATGATGTTCGACAATGACGGGATCGAGTCCAGGCATTTCTAAATAGGACCAAGCGAAGATATCGCGGAATTCTTTGAAGAGTTTAGTGTAGGCTTAAATTTATTTTTGAGTGCATTGGGCACCCATGGTGATATTTTTTTCGATTCTTGGCTTGACAGAGATGTCTATTTTGATAGTAGGAGAGATATTGGCCATATTACCTTCTTCGAAAGCGTCAGGTGCAGGAATGGGATTTTTAAACCAATCGACCTTATGGGGAATGAAGTCTTTAGACTCGACAACATATTGGTTATGGGATTTATGTGGGAGGAAATATGCACGATGGTGCATATCGTCCCATGGAAAATCAGATTCGGTCATGACTTCCATGATGTCTTCATTTGTCCGGAAGATGGGAAGAGTGGATGGAAGAGGTTGACCTGATGAGGTAGAAATTTGAGGCTCTTGATTGTGATGGGAAGGGCTCACATGCACGATGTCATGCGAAGTGACAGGGTAATCAGATGAATGATCAGGTGAAACATTGGGGGAAGGCACTAAGGGGTCGGTTGCTAGGAATCGCAGTGATGAGGAAAGGTAAGAAATGATGGTTGAAGGTTCGGTCATTTCAATATCAGAATGGGAAATGTTAATGGGGGTAGACAGGTCGTCTGGTGCTAGTGAAGAGGGTCTATGGTTAAGTGTGGCTTTGAATTTGCAGTAGGCGGCTAAAGAGGAACGATACTTGTCAAGGTGGGGGCAGAGGTGGGTATAATTTCCATGGAAATCGCACAAAGAAAAAGGGTGATTGGTGAACAAGTATTTAAGTTTTGAGATGGAATCTGGTATGGTGACATAGACCTCAGGGATATCTGATTCCATAAACGTTTCATTGACCATGGTCTTGAGATGTGGTAATTCAGGACAGGTATGGGTGGCGTGACCGACAACATCACAAAAAGCACACTGGATGGTATGCTTTGGAGGCCGAGGAGGGGCAGGGTTTGTTGGGGTAGCCTTGTCCTTTGATGCCCCCCTGCGAGATTTTCCATGATTTCTCGAAGCGGTCGCAACAGGAGGTGGTTCTTGTTGAGGTGACTGAGGTACTGTTGCAGCGGGAGAAGTCATGGGGATTGGTTGAACTGGGGTCAAAGTAATATATGGTTTGGGTTGAACCGGTAGGGTAGAGGCTAGAGGGTCAAGATACCAGACGGGTATACCCAAGGTCAATTTGGGGAGGGATAGGGTGGCCAAGATAGGGACCAAATAAGCTTCGGGAGGGGGAGCAAGGAAAGGTATCTGACCAGTAGGGAAATTGCTGGAGGAATGGTACCAAGGGGGTTGTTATCGGGTGGAAATGACCTAGGAGGATAAAGAGGCGCGGGGGGACGGTGCAGAGAAAAAGGTTCAGAAGGAAGAAGGCTAGCTAGCGGGGGTGAAGGGCTAGGAGCTGGTTGAGGTTGAGGTTGCTGACTAGCCAAAATGGGCTCCGTAAGGTCAGGCCAAGAGGATTTCATCATGAAAAAGTTTGCCAAACTAGGATCAGATACAGGAGGAGGGTCCAAAAAGGTTCCAAGCAAGGAGGAGACTTTATAGACGCTGGGAGAAACACTGGTCAAAGAATCAACGGTTGGCTTATTGGTGACAATAGAGATGGTGGACTCAGGGGAGGTCTAAGATGTTGGTTCATGATATGTCAACTGGTCAATGGTGACAATATTTTAATTATGAGGGAAAAACATCTTGCGGTGGACTGCGGATGGGATGGCAGACATGGCATAGGTGTAACTATGCCCCAAAAGGATGTTGTAGTCAAGAGGGGCGTCGATAACTTCAACGTCGACACAAACAGTATTACTTGCAAAGGTGATAGGACAGTTACAGAATAGGCCAATGGGCTGGGAGGCATGGCCATCCCACGCACGAAGGGTGATTGCGGAAGGGGCCATCTCAGGAGATCCGAGTTGTTTCCAAACCGAAACTGACATCACACAGGTAGATGCCCCCTCATCAATGATACACCGAGCGATGTTGGCATTTCAGATTTTGACTGGGATTTGGAAAGCAACAGAAGTAGGTAGGGGGGGATGGTCGAACTAACGGGCATCGAAAACAATCAATTGGTCATCAGCAGGATCTATAGCACCCACGGCGGATAGTAGAGCCTTCTTTTGAGAAGCGCACGACTGGAGGAGTTCCAATGTTGAAATGGAAGTAGGAGATTGTGCTAGATCATCTACTATGCTATATGAATGGGCAGCCCGGCCAAAGGCATCATTTCGGCATAATAGGCCCTTAGGAATCTTTGTATGAACCTCAGCTTTGGGCAGAGGGATTTGAAAGGGACCATTGGGTGTTGACAGAGGCTCTGTAGGACCTGAAGATGGGAACTCGGGGACAGGTAGAGCGGGAGGCGTGGAGTACTGACGAGACTGAGTTTGAAGGTTAAGGTCGACAGTGAGAGGTTTATCAAAGGCCATCATGAGAATCTGGTAATCTGAGGAACTAGAAGGGGAAGGTTGAGTGGTTACCGGGGCATGAGGTGGTTGAGTGGCCATGAATCCTTGTTGGGGGAAAGGATCGGTAAACACAGTGGGTTGAGAAGTAGCCGGAATGGGATGGACAGTAGGGGAGGAATGTTGTCCCCGCATGGTGGCCTGAGACTCCCACATCTGCCACATCTGGGGTAACAGGGGAAAATCGTGAGTGTAATGTCCATAGACACCGCAACATGAATAGGGCTTATTGGTGCGAAGCAGCTGGTCCGACTTGGGTTGAGAGCCCTGTGGCTGGTTGGCGGTGTTAGGATCAATACTTGAAGGATTGGATCCACGATTACCAGAGGCAGATTGATTTCCTTTCCTCTTTCTTCGAGAAGGAAGAGGATTGGTCGAGCCTTGCGCAAAGACTTGCCTTGAAGGGGGT
Organism: Pinus albicaulis; assembly: GCA_034641835.2. Lineage (NCBI taxonomy): Eukaryota > Viridiplantae > Streptophyta > Pinopsida > Pinales > Pinaceae > Pinus > Pinus albicaulis. The sequence continues at coordinate 235,453,551 of CM076572.1, forward strand.
AGTAAGTGTTGCGGTGGGGGTGGAGAAGGCAAAGGGGTGAGAGGTCCAAATGCTGGAGGAGCTAGGACACCAGGCTATGGGTAAGGATAAGGGTTAGGATGGGAAACATTGAGGTAAGCAGGAGTGTGGGCAAAAGGAGGAGGTATGCCATATCTTGGATACATGCTACCTGGAGGGGAAAAAGTGCTGGAAGTGCTGGCCTCTCCTGGGGGGAAACCATAGCCGAAAAAGGCTGAGTAGAGGTATGTGAAAGAGCTCCAACGATACCGTCGGCAGAGTGAGATGTCCCCGGGGCGTTAGTGCCACTAGGATTGGGGAGGTTAGGAAGGACGGTATAAACATAACCAGATTGAGCATAAATAAGGTCATATTTCAAGGCTATTTGGAGGGTGGATTCTTCGGTTTGAGGGAAATGGGAAGAGACATATTTCCCAATGGGAGGTAAGAGAGAGCGAAGGAACCAGTCCATATAAACCCGATATTCAAAGGGAGGAGTGCGACATAAGCTTCTTCTTCGCCGCCATTCCTGGACATGAGCGGAAAGGCAGGTCGAAGAGGATTAACGGAAGGAAGTTAAAAGCTCGGTACCAGTGTTGTATCGGAGAGGTAGTTGGAAATAATATAAAAAGGCTTGGGCAATGGTCGCAAAAGTGGTATGGGAGGAGGTGGCCTGCTCAACATACCATTTAGAAGCTTCGTCGGTAAGCGTGCGTTGGAACAATCGAAGATGGATGGAGTCATCAGTAATGGAATTGGATAAACACCAGATATGGAAAGATCGAATATGGTTGGAGGGATCTTCACTAGCAAGGCCTTCAAACTTGGGAATGTCGGAGGGGAGCTTGGTTGGCATAACAGGCCAACTAAAATCGTGGCGGATAGGATCATTGATCAGCTGATTGAAGTCGGGGAGACTAAGGCCGGCCATATAAGGGAGAAATGGGGCAGTCGAGGTAGGTCTCGTAGTGGTTCCGCTGGAAACGGACCCAGCAGTAGAACTGGGGTTGATGTTGGCGCCAGGCCCGAAACTAGACATGGTGAAGGTAACAGGGGGAGAACCAAGAGTAGGGGGAGAACCCGAACAATCAGAAGAAGAGTCAGAGTGCGGACTCGGGGGAGGACTTACTCGATGACGACGGGAAGGAGGAAGTCGACCAACCGAAAAATGAGGGTGAAAGCCAAGAAGTCTCTGGGAGAAGCGCCTTGGGGGAGCGATGATGACAGGAAGAAGAAAAACCAACAAGGGCGGGGAGGGACAAAATCAAGTGAGGTCAAGGGCAGAGAGGTACAGTGACAATTGATTTTAAATTCTTTTCCAGGCGGTGTTAACCAGGCTCTTCTTCACTTAGGGTCAGTGTGTGGCGTGTGTTGATTTTAATTTTTTAAACCCAGACGTTTTGAGAGTAAAATAAAAAGTGTGCTACGTAACTGAAAATAAACATGTAAATAACAGGATATAATGCTGAAATAACATAAAATTTGACAACTAACAATGCATCAATCTAACCCAAGAAGGCAGGTCTCTCAAAACTAGTCTAAAAAGAGGGAAAAATCTAGTCAAAACACACGAAAAACAGGCCGATAGATCTAAGGTCGGGAGGGACAGGGATCTAAAGGATAAATCTACTGGAAAGAGGTGCAGAGAAAAGTGAAGAGGCAGAGGCAAGGTTGTTGTAACAAAAGGGGAAATCAGCTAAAAGGAGGAGGGACGAAGAGGTGGCCCAAGAGGTAAACCCAAACAAAACTATATGAGGTGATTTGAAAGGGATAAGAGCTGATCTAAAGGGATCTGAAAAGGAAGTATCAGATCTGAAAATAAGGAGGCTGAAACTCTAAAAATTCAGACGTCTAAAACTGCTAAAACTCGCCCATCAAAAGTGGAGGGAACTAAAGCCCTAAGGGGAAATATTCCCACTTGGTTGAGAGAAACAGATCAGAAACAGGTCTAAACGGGTAGAGATGGAGGCTGTAAAACCCTGACAGAAGCTTCAGACAAACCCAGAAAAATTGCTGGAAAATTGCAGAAAAAAGGGCAGGTCACAGGTTCTGACCTGTTTTCAATCCAGGTCGCAGGTTTGGGGCATAAAAGTGCGTCCTCAGGTCCAGGTCGCAGTTTTTGGGCCGATAAGTGTGACCTATAGATCTGGGTCTCTCGGTGGAAGATTTCAGAAAAAATTGTTGTCTCAGCTGCGGCTGATGTCTGTCACCTGTGCAATAGGGCCAGAAACACATAGAAGTTAAAAATTTTAATGTTTGAGGATTTTAGAGGTGAAAAGCACCATAAAAATAGGAAAAACAGGAAACTGAAGAGAAACCCTAGGGTCTGAAATAGCTGGATATGCAGGAATATATAAAACGACAGCGGTCGCAAAAGAAAACTCGTGTGGAGTCGCCAATTGTTAGTATGAATATTTCGTCGTAAAAGATCACTTTAGCTACGCATAAAAAATAGCCCTAACATTGATTATGGCTGCCAAATATCTTTAAATTTGCTACACAAATCCAGATCTAAGCATAAAATACATTAAGCAGATAAAGTAAAATGTGGCTCCATGCATCCAATAGACAAGATAAGAACGATCTATTTGAAAGAATTTTTTATATTATATTGAAAGGGGGCACCTGAGAGGAAAACAAGAAAGGTGTTTTCCGGTTCTCCTCAATGGGATGGGTTCTTGACAGTCCTCAGCACTTCAGATCTAGAATCTCTCTCTCTTGTTGGTGTAGAAAACCCAAACAAACATAGAACTCAATGGGAGCTCACAAGACAAAAATGGAGAAAATGTGACCAAGTGTATAGATCCAGAGTGATCTAATAGGCAACAAAAGGTGACTAATGAATGGGGAAAACCCTTCTATTTATAACAAAATATTAGGGCGATCTAGAAACTTGGTGCGTGAATAAAATATTATTAATCAAATTCTAGAACCACCCTTTAGGGATATTTTATTATATTTGTTGGAGAGAAAAGAATTTTTGACTTGGGTCAATTCCTTTATTTATAAATAATAAATAAATAAGTGATTTATTTACTATTTTAAGGAAATGGTGGGAATATAATTAAATAAATAATGATTTATTTAATTATTTATAAATGATTTAGTCAAATTTAACTAGGAATATTATTTAAATAGGATTTAAATAACTTATTCCTAGAAAATAATCAAATAAATAAGGATTTATTTAATTGATTTCCTTGTTTTGGGTTCAATATGACCAGGAAATATAAACAAATATAGATTTGTTTATTATTTCCTTTTGGGGTTTCCTGTTTAGACCATCAACAACTTAATAAAGGTGTTTTTACTAAGTTATTTCACATAGTGAAAGCAATTTTACTTAGGGTAAAATTGGTCTTACATGGTGTACTTGGGTTCATCTAATGATAGTAGGTTAGATGACCAAAAAATGGTGTAACACATATATTCTTTAGATAAATTTATTCATTAACAACCCTTAATCATGCACACTTGCACTATGATCTTCTTCTCCTTATATAGATTTAGCTTTTACCAATATCATGAGTCAAAACCACTCAACTGCTGATGGTAATCTTGGACAGAATCAAATAGATAATACAACGCTCAATACTGTGGGATAATACAATGGTAAAGCCCCCTGGTATTATAATTTTGGAGCATAAATGCGCATACGCGACTTGGGACATACTTTTCTGCGTGTATACGCGACTTGGCATTTACAAACCTGTGTATACATTATGACATATTAAAAATAACCAATCTGTTGCACAAAAATTCTGAGAGACTGCTGAGATTCTTCATACAGATAGTTTCTTTGTCCTTTTCCAGAGAGTTTCCATCAAGGACAATAAATTTAATATTATAGAACACATGAAACATATTTCCAAAAATCTCCCCCTTTGGACTTGATGGCAACCATTAGGCACATCCGTATTCAACCATCCTCAGAATTATCCCCCTTTGACATCAAGGGCAAAGGGCATATCAACATCCTTGTACAGAAATTACCATGCTCCCCCTGAGTTCATGTTTTAATATTCAGACATATTTTTCAATAGAGTACATGACTTTGCAATCGAGTATGACCTTTCCTATCACAAATTACTCATACTTGCATCAATGATCCAACTAAGTGGATTTACATATTTGACTCAACTACCCAACCAAGTGGGTGTACAAATTTGAATAAGTCCTTACATAACTGAATATAACAATTTACATCATATATCTCAACATGATCTTTCCATCAAATGAATTTTTATAAACAAGACCAATGAATCTCAATCATGAGATCAGACCACCGCAAACACTCAGAATGTCAACAATGCATCCTTTCTGATAGGACAAGTGCTCCCCCTTAGCTTGTGTACCCTGAACACTTTCAAAAAAAAATCATCAAGGCATCTTCATCAAAAATATTAGAGAATGAAACAGAAATGTGAGAACTGGAACATCACCAGAGATACCCATCAACACCGCAACTATTCTAAAAATGCTGACCCAGAAAATTGTGCCAGCAAAAACTCATACGCGGTTTTATGTATAGAAACTCGCGTATATACGCGACTGTCCTTCATGAAATCTGTGTATCTAATTTAAGCTTCTGAATTTAAGCACATCTAATCTTCTGAGAAAAAAATACAACTCCCATCTTTTGTCTCAGATATTCGAATGCTTCCCTGGGAAGAGGTTTAGTAAATATATCAGCAACTTGTTCTTTGGAGGAAACATACTCCAATTTCACCTTTTGTTCAAGCACTTTTTCATGTAAGAAGTGAGACTTGATAGGAATGTGCTTGGTCTTGGAATGCATAACAAGATGTTTTGAGATAATGATGGCACTTGTATTTTCACACATAATGGATATGGGAGGTGAACATTTGATTTGAATGTCTTGTAAAGTTTGCATCATCCAAAGAAGTTGTGTGCAACATGATGTGATAGCCACATATTCTGCCTTTGTTGTAGATAAGGAAATAGAGCTTTGCTTCTTGCTGAACCAAGATACTAATTGGGGCCCCATATAGAATGCACCACCACTAGTGCTCTTCCTATCATCAACATTTCCAGCCCAATTTGCATCTTTGTAAGCATGAAGAGTGAGATCTGCATTCTTTGGATACCATAGTCCAAAATCTTGAGTTCCTTGTAGATATTTGAATATTCTTTTTACAGCCTGAAGCTGAGACTCTTTTGGATTAGCTTGGAATCGTCCAAAAATCTCAACTACATGCATAATGTTTGGTCTTGTCCTGGTGAGATAAAGTAGACTTCCAATCATGGATCTGTATTCTAGTTGATTCACCGTGGAAGAATCATCATGAGCACTGAGGTTACACCCGGTTATCATTGGTGTACTTATAGGTTTGCAATCTTCCATCCCATACTTCTTCAGATTTTTCTTAAGATATTTTGCTTGTGATAAAAATATGCCATCTGTTGCTTGTTTCACTTGTAAGCCAAGAAAAAATGTTAGTTCCCCAAGTAAAGACATTTCAAATTATTGCTGCATAACAGAAGCAAATTTCTGACTCATGGATTCTTCATTACTTCCAAAAATGATATCATCAACATATACAACTACAATCAATAGTTTATCATTTTCATTTTTTGTGTATAAGTTGCTATCAACAAATCCCTTTGAAAATCCTTGTTGATGAAGATATTTGTCAAGACAATAATACCATGCCCTTGGAGCTTTTTTGAGACCATATAAAGCCCTTTTAAGTTTACAAACAAGTTTTTCATCATTTCCCAAAATGAATCCTTTTGGTTTTTCTATATAAACTTCTTCTTCTAGATCACCATTGAGGAAAGCATATTTAACATCCATTTTATAAACTTTGAATTGTTAAAAGCTTGAAAAAGCAAGAAACATTCTGATGGCTTCAAGTCTAGCTACAGGAGAAAATTTTTCTTCAAAGTCTATATCTTCTTGTTGAGCATACCCTTTACAAACAAGTCTAGCTTTGTTTCTAATAACATCTCCATTTTCATTGAACTTGTTCTTGAATATCCATTTTGTTCCAATAACATTTTTATCATGAGGTCTTGGAACTAGTTCCCAAGTATGATTCTTTTAAATTTGATCAAGCTCTTCATTCTAGCTTGAATCCAAAATTCATCTTTGCTAGATTGATTGACATTCTGTGGTTCAATGGTGGATAAAAATGCTAGATAGCTAGTAGACCCTACAAGAGTTCTTCTTGTTTGGACACCTGATCACTTTTCTCCCAAAATTTGGGATTCTGGATGATTCTTTTGAACATACTTGGATGGAGCCTTTTCAGATAGATCTTCTTCTACTACTTCATTGGGTTCACCTTCTATATTATCTCTATTAGATGCAGGAAGATATACATCATCATCATCTTCATTTGTTGTTTGTATTTCCTGTTAGCACCCAATTTGAACCTTAGGCTAAAAGAAGGAAAATTAGGGTAACCTCAAACCACGCTCAGCCTTGTAGCTAGCCCTACAAGGTCAGGAGAGGGCTCTCTCCACGAAAAATATTCAATGAAGTATAACTACAAACTGATTTTAGGCTAGGTATAATAAAATCGAAATGTTTTTATAAATTTTCAGGGTTGGGAAGTTTGAAATTGGGGAATTAAATCAGAGATACAGGGTATTTTATGGGGCAAGGTAGGCAGGATTTTAACAATTTAGTTTTAATAATAATGGAATGTGTAAGACTGGTGAGAAGCTGAAAAGGGCATAGGAAATGGATCCTTTTCAAACAATGGAAAACATAGAGTATTGAATGATTTGCCAAGGGAGAGCATTATACAATGGATTCTACCTATCTACCTTGAAATAATTCAACAAAGATATGAATGAATGAATGGAAAACATAACAATTAACAGATGAACACTAAGGAAAGAATAGTGCTAAAATCCATACCACAGGGATCCCACAAATCAGTGCTGTATTTCTTTATTAATTCCCTGGAAAACTGTTACAAATGGAGCGCAAACCGTCCTCAGTGATTTCCAACTTATTCCTCACTTTATTCCTCGTACAAATGAATCAGAAATTACATTAAATAGACAGAATTTGAGGGGAGTAGATCCACAGAAGGAGGGGTTGTTTCAACAACCCAAAAACTAAAATCTGAATATAGGAAAAGACCAACAATTTTCCCCTGAAAATAAGGAGTAACAAAACATTTTGACCATCTTGAGGATTTTCCGTTAAACCCAACGAATGAAAAGAGGAATTCTGAAGAAAAAATCCCTTTTTCATCGTTGTTGTAGATGTCGAGATGATCTTGTGTTAATATTTAGCTCTCGGCCTTGATCGTTTCTTTTTCTTCGTCGAAAATCCATTTTATGCCAAGAAGTGCCCTTTGAAATCAATAGACATGAAATCTGCTTTTTTAGTGAGGGAAAGTCCCTTTTTTTATGGAAAAAGAGTAGAAGGAAGGATGGTGGGCCCGAATCGCAATCCTGATCGCAAATCACAATCGCAAGATGGGAAGGTGTATCACATAATGGAGCGATGCGATGAAAACATTGCAATGCGATGGGAGAGAAAACATTTGTAAAATGGAATGAAATGAAAATAGGGTTATAACACAGAGAAATTCCTATTTTCTTTTGAAAAGGGCAGAAGACTTTAGGTGGGACCCAGGGAGAATCATAATCACAAATCGGAATCAGAAAGGGAGTGGGTTTAAACATTATGGAATCACCGATTGCGATGGGAGATATGCGATCAATCGCATCGGCGGGGAGGAGGAGGCGGGGTTATGCATTGTGAAATTGTGATTGCGATGGGAACGGAGGGCTTTTGAAGTGATGGGGAATGAGCGGGGCGACGAAGTGAAAATTTCTTTTAAAACAAATTTGAGATAGGGATAAGATTTTAACACTGGAAAAAGCCTTTCTGTAAGGAACGTGTGGAAGGATTTATGGTGGGGCCGAGGGGAATCGCAATCGAAAATTGACAGATGAGTGGAGTGGGGGCATATTGCTGTGGGAAATGCTGATTGCGATATGTGATTCATCACATCAGCAGACAAGGGAAGAGCGGGGACAAATGTTTAAAAACTGCGAAGTTTGCGATGCGATCGGATTGGGGGAAATGGAGTTGCAATCAAATCATAAGAAAGGTGGTGCGATCGGATCAGAAGAAAAATTTAAAATTTAATGAAAGGTAGAAGTTATAAAGTTTAAGGGACAAATGAGAAAAGGGGTACGATTAGGCTTTTGGGGACTTTTATTCACTTAGGCATATCTTTTAATCCAGGAGTCAGTTTTGGGAGCATGATATATCATTGGAAATCTCTTTCCGGGCTCCTTCTGATGAACATACTTATAACATTATTTTACACTGAAAACACTATGGAAAACACCCTTGAAAATCAGGGTGGTGGCTGTGTAGAGATAGCAGCTTCTGAAGCTCAACTTATTACATATGAAGACATAAAATTACATAAGAAATGATAATAAAGGCAAAGTGTCATGTTTTCACCTCAAAACATGTTTTGAGGTGAAAATTACATTAAGCTTAATAGAACAACTCTTCGATTTTTCCATATACTGTGCCTTTGAGTTTATTTGACCTCCTCATGACCTTGCTGATATTTATTGACACTTGACTCATTAATTTGACCATGATGAGACCCTAAAACCTAATGAGACCAACCTTATGACCTAATAACATGAATTGTGGAGTGAAAGTGAATCATGAATGAAGGCCATAGAGAGGAGAATTAGAAAGTTTCTACATGAGGGAAAACTGATGAAAAACCACTACCATCAATGAATCCATGACCTAATGGAATGATGAAAATTTATGGTGTGGGAATCCTACTATGCAAATGAAAAAGAGTAAATTTGATCACTGATGGCAGTATGACAAGACTAACACTAACATTGGCTCCAATGGGGATGGTAGCTCCTTAGAGGTGCCAAGAACATCGTAGACCAAGTAGCCTTATCCATTGGGAAAATATAGTCAAAACACTGAAAACTAACACAATGCAGACTGACTCTGACTCAAACTGTGACGAAAAACTAAATTAAAACTAGCAAACCTTACACATATCATTCAAGTTTTATAGCCTTCACCTCGGGCCCCAAACTTCAATGACTGTGTACTTGTAATCTGATCAATGAATGGTATATATAATGACTATGACATAATTTTTCGATCCATTATCTCAAAAGTGGTAGTGCTTCAACAGCCTACCATTTACTGGTCCTCCAGGGAAATCTTGGCCATCCATCTCTATGAGCAGAAAGGCGTTCTGTCCCTTGTACGCTGAAATATTATATGGTCCTTTCCACAGGTTGTTGAACTTACCATGCTTTCCCTTGTCCTCATTTTGTGCATCCCATCTCAAATCCACATCGTCCAACTGAAACCTTTCTGCTTTGGTTTTACGGTCATAGATTTTCTTTATCTTTTCCTGCAACTGAATAGCGTTATGAGAAACTTCCTCTCTTATTTGCTGAAGATGGATCATTTGATTGATCCTTAGTTGATTATCATCCTCTTCACTGCCGACCTCTTGCAATAGTCTCATGACCGGAACTGTAAGTGATGTAGGAAACACAATATTAGTGCCATAAACTAATTCAAATGGTGAAATACCTATGTATTTCTTACAACTGACTCTATCTGCCCATAACGCGTTTATGAGCTTTCGATGCCAATTCCTCTTATTTGTTTCCAGCATTTTCTTAATTATGTTTATCAGAGATTTATTTGATGATTCTACCAGGCCGTTGCCTTGTGGGTAGTATGCTATTGAATGGCCCAACACAATATTGTATTTGTCACAGAATTCCACCATCTTCTTAGATCTAAATGTTGTTGCGTTATCTGTTATGATTTTGTGAGGGCAACCAAAACGAGACAAGATATTTCATTCTAAGAATTGAATGATTATCGTATCAGTGGTCTGCCTTGCTGGAATGGCCTCGATCCATTTGGTGAAGTAATCTGTACCTGTCAAGATCCATCGATGCTGTGCTGATGATGCATGATGGATTTCCCATATGAAATCAAGTTCCCACTGCTGAAAAGGAGCATTTAATTGAACTGGTTTCAAAGGAAGGGGAAGCAGTTTCCTTTTTTCTTGGAAAACTTGACACTCATGGAAGCTCATCATTGTTTTATATAAATCTGAAAATAAAGTGGGCCAATAATATCCTGCTCTCAACACTTTGTTAGCTGTTGTTTTCCAAAACAAATGACCACCACAATTGCCTTTGTGAAAGTCATGCATCACCTACTGAGCCTCATCTTCAACCAAACAATTAAGCATAATACCACCTGGATATTTCCAATAAAGAGCATTGTTTAAAATACAAAACTTGGCAGACTTGAGTTTTAGTGATCTACCTTTTCTTCTAGACATCCCGGGAGGTGGTGAAAGGTGTTGAAGAACACAAACTACGTATGAATACCATGGCGATTGTAGAAAAATGTCTGAAACCGAAACAAGTGAACCATCATCCTCATCCTCCGACATTACTGTTATGAAATTTATATCCAGGGCGCGCAGGTTGGATTGTGCCATTAGTTTTTCTAAACCTTGTCCTTTAATTAACTTTTTGGGTTTGATCTCCAAATCATATTCCAACATTGCTACTATCCACTTACCTCTTCTTCCCTCTAGATCAGTTTGCATCAGGACATCTTTCACCGCTGCATTAGGAACATATGCTATAGTATGTGAATGCAGAATGTATACTCTAAAATCCTCCAATGCTTTTATAAGAGCCAATGCTTGTTTCTCAATGATATTATACCGCAAGGCAACATCTCGAATGGTCTTACTGAAAAAGGAAATGGATGTTCAATCTGATCTCTCTTTTTCATTAATACTGCAGCCATGGTTTGCTTTGATACAAATGAGAATATAATGAAATTTTGAGTGTAGTCAGGACTAATCAAGACAGGGGCATTGGACAGAGCAAAATTTACCAGATTAAATGACTTGATAGCCTCCTCGCTTCATTTGATAGTGCTATCCTTCTCCAACATGTTATTCATTTCTCTTAGATGTTCAACCAAATTGGGTATAAATCTGGGCAAGAAGTTCATCTTACCATTAAATGCCTAAATCTCCTTTTTGTTACGTGGGAGGTCTATGTGCTGAATTGCCTCCACTCTCGAAGGATCGATGCAGATACCATATTTAGATATGATATGCCCCAACAGCTTGCCTTCATCCATGGCAAACAGACTTTTCTTCGGATTGAGAGAAATCCCAAACTTTCTGCATCGCTGAAATACAACCCTCAAATGGTGCAAATGTTCATCATCAGAACCAGAAAACACTGTCAGATCATCCAAATAAAAAACCAGAAAAAAATCCTTTTTGTTGGAAAAATAAATGTCCTTTGCTCCCTTGAAAGTGGCTCTAGCGTTCTTCAAACCAAATGGAATTTTGGCATACTGGAAAGTTCCCCAAGGTGTTGTGAAGGTAGTTTTGTCTTGATCATTTTCATGCACCAAGATTTGATTATAGCCTAAGTAACCATTGAGTAGTGACATCCTTGATGCTCCAACTACTCTTTGCAGAATATTGTCCATCCTCGGAAGTAGATAGTTATCCTTCAAAGATACTCTATTCAGATTCCAGAAATCTATACACAACCTTATCTATCCTATATTTTTACGTACTGGGACCAAATTTGAAATCCAATCAGAAAATCTAATTGGGACAATGATACCAGCCTTGTACAATCTGTTTACCTCTTTTTCAATTGATGGCAGCAGCTTTGGGTTGATCCTTCTCAGCTTCTGTCTAAATGGCTTATGATCCGACTTGATGGGAATAGTATGATGAATTATATTTTTGTCATACACCTTCAAATCTGAATAATCCCATGCAAACACATTAGAAAATTCAGAAAGTAATTTAACATACTATTCCTTTACCTCAGGGGACAAGGCCTTTGAAAACTTCACAAGATTAGGCTTGTCAACTGTCCCAAGATTAACATCTTCAACTCCTTTATTAGTAGGTACCAAGCTTGGTTTCTTTGCAACATCATCTTGATCAAAAAGCTCCTCTAAAGGTATGAGACCTCTAGGAATTACATTTTCTTTGAGCTGCAATATGTCCATCTAATTTGCTTCGATTTCTTGATCATCATAATCACCCTCTATGGAAGTATCCTTGAATTTCCCTTCACTCTGCAAAAAAGCATTGATTTCATTGTCATCCCAAAACACTTTCCAATACCTTAAATTATCCAGAATAGCAAGCCGATGTTTGACATAAATTTCAAATTTGTTGTTGGAATTCATTGGAATATTCAAATTTCTTGCAGTAGTGGCAAGGGAATCTGCAATAAGATTCTGCATTTGGGGTACTGCTGTGAAAGTGTATTCAAAAAATGTCCTCAAGATGTCTAGGACTGCATTCCTGTAGGCTCTCAATCGCGGATGCTTTTCTTGCTACTCTCCCTTTACCTGTTTGATTACCAACTCTGAATCTCTATAGACAAAAATCCTCTTTTCCTTTAACTTCTTCAAAATTTTCAAACCTGCAATCAAAGCTTCATACTCTGCTTCATTGTTAGAGTAGTCAAAATCCAATTTGTAAGCACACACTCTAACATTACTAGGAACTTTTTCAGGTTGGAAAACAGGGCTCCAAATCCATATTCCTATACCAGCGTCGTCCTTACCAACAGATCCGTCAAAGTCCATGCTCCAAAGGCCTTCTTCTTCTTCTTCTAAATGATGAAATTTTTCTTCTTTCTCTACTTTATTTTGACTGATTTCTGCATTTTTCTGATATTCATTGTCCTTTTGCTGCTGGCATGCAGGAAACTCAGAAATACTTGCTGCTTTATCCTTTTCCTGTCTAAGGACTTCCCTAAAATTTTCTGAAATTTCAGGTACCTCATCTACTTCTATCAACTAGACATTTTCATCATTCATACCACCATCGGAATACAATACAAATGATGCTAAATCTGTGTGGAATGCATTAATTGGATGATTAACTGGCTTCTCTTTGCTAGTGATCATGTATTTCATTTTATTCTCCCTGTATAGTTTTCTCAACTGACCGAACACGGGAATGGTGGCATAAGAGAAGTCAAGTTGTATGGTTCCTTTCAGTTTCGCACCCCATGACCTGGACAAAAGCATTCCAAACCATGGTGGAAAATCGGCAACAACCACATCCATCAAAACATTCTTGGCTGGGATTTGATCTAAAGACACCACCAAGTCTTTGATAAGACCAATACAATGGACCCTACGAGAGTCAAAGGAATACAAATCATGGTATTTACACGTAATATCAAGACCCAAATTCTCCATAATGGCTTTGGGAATCAAGTTGTGCGAGGCTCCAGAGTCCAACATAGCATTATGTAAAATTAACTCATGCAATCTAAGACTCAGGTAGAAGGGAGGGACTTCACTTTCTTCTGACTGACCTTCTATGGTTGGACCAAAAATGAGCTCAGGATAATCATCTTCAAAATTTACGATATCTGATATAGAGTCTATTTTCAAAATTCTAGATACCTGATGTTTATAGGTGCTATTTTTTACCAACTCAATCAAGGGCATGGACACCTTTAGCTTAGAAATTTAATTTTCCAAATTAAAATACGAAACTTTTTCTACCTCTTTGACAGGAGGATCTTTCTTCTCTACTTGCTCCTTTGTTGCGCTAAGCTGATTCTTTTCACTTGCAATGTTAATTGCTAAGGATGCCTTGCTGGGAGAGGGATCAACAAGCACTTTACCTTTTCTTTGAGTATTTGAGGAGTCATTTTTTGTTTGTAGCTCTTTCCTTTTCTAAATAGGATTGATTGGCACATCTCTGCTCCTTAAAGAATACTGCTTCTGTTGCATTGACAAAGCGTTCATATATCCACATTGGTACTCATCGGATTCTTCCTCTAACACTACATTGTTGGCCAATATGAAATCTTCATCTTTCCGAATGTCTGGAACCACTATATATTCTTCATCTTCTGTGAGAAATATGGGCGCACCATCGGCAATGAAAAAATGGTTAGCTTCAACTACCGGATCATCATCATCATCTGTTTCCATTCCCTGAACATAATTTTGTTGCAAAGGGGTCCTGATCTGCTGCTGTTGCACTGTTTGGTCTTGCATTTTATGTTCCCTTTGCTTAATTCAGAATTGTGGCTACTACTATCCTCTGAAATTCAGATTCCTGATTTGTGTTTTAGGTCTGTCTGAAATAGTCAACCGATCAACCATTTTCTCCACTGTTCGGATCAAAGTGTCCATCTTACTGTCTGAAGGAGATGCTTCTTCTTTCACAGTTACCCTCTTTTCAGCTCTTGTCTGCGCTCTTCTGGACAGAAAATTTTCTTCTATGCTCATAGCTATTTTATGCATATCTTCAAGTGTGGTAGGATCTCTTTCTCATAGCTGATATGCCATATCAGCATCGAAAACATCTGGAAAATTGAGCAAAGATAACCCCATGGGGGGTTTTATATTGGCCGAAATTTCATTATACACAGCATTAAATCTCACACAATAATCTTGTACACTTTCACCCACATTCCTTTTAATATTTTCATATTCAGACAAAATTTGGAGTGGTTTTTTCTTTACCTCCCACTGGTCTAGGAATTGTCTATGTAACTCCTGCAAATTGTGAATAGAGGCTGCTGGCAAGGCTCTGAACCATTTTCGAACTTCACCTCCAAAACTTTTAACAAAAAATCTTGTGATCATATTTTCTGCCTCTACCTCATGAAGGTCAAAGAAGTCATTCATCTTATCAACATGTTGCTAGGATTTGATGCTTTGAGTGGCATCAAAAATAGGTATTTTACTTTGATAACCAGCTGGCATATCATTTAGATTCTGAGGAAAAACCAGGGGTGCATACCAGGCAGCCATGATTCGAGGTGGATTTACAACAGTGTTTGTGCTACTATGATTCAAGGGAGCTACTGATGGAGGAGTCGAAAGCTGAGAATTGACTTCTGAAACTGATGGGAATGCTGATGAATTAAAGGCATGAAATGTTGTTTCTAATAACTCTGAAGGCTCAAGGATATTGGTTACAGTGATAGATGTCTGAGGGGAATTCAAAATATAATCATCAATTGATGTGTTTTCCCTTTGAATTCGATATCTATAAGAAATTCTGGATCTAAAAATGTGTCATCAAGTGCAGTTTCTGATTTAATTCTGAAAAAAGAAAGCTCAAAACACTCATCAAAAGAAAGGTCTTCTACAAACAACCACTCACTAGGCCAGGTATGGGACCTGAAAATAGGTCTAGGGCTTATTGAACCTTCTTGTCTTCTGATTATTCTTGGGATGAGATTAGGATTTTCAAACACAGGGGGGGGGATTTGGATCAGGGTTGGCCCTTGTGTATCTCCTTGAGGCCAGTGTGGTCAAATTTCTACTTTACAACGTTTTATTTCAGCCTAGAAAACTCTGAACGTCATCATCTAGAGTTCAAGAATCTCTATGGAAGATATTACTGGGGTGATTAATCTTTTGTTTTAAATATTTCCCCAGTATGGTCGCTAGGAAATGTTAGCACCCAATTTGAACCTTAGGCTGAAAGAAGGAAAATCAGGGTAACCTCAAACCATGCTCAGCCTTGTAGCTAGCTCTAAAAGGTTAGGAGAGGGCTCTCTCCGCGAAAAATATTCAATGAAGTATAAATGGAAACTGATTTTAGGCTAGGTATAATAAACTCGGAATGTTTTAATAAATTTTCAGGGTTGGGCAGTTTGAAACTAGGGAATTAAATCAGAGATACAGGGTATTTTATGGGGCAAGGTAGGAAGGATTTTAACAACTTAGTTTTAATAATGATGGAATGTGTAAGACTAGTGAGAAGCTGAAAAGGGCATAGGAAATGGATCCTTTTCAAACAGCAGAAAAAATAGAGTATTGAATGATTTCCCAAGGCAGAGCATTATACAATGGATTCTACCTATCTATATTGAAAGCATTCAACAGAGATATGAATGAATGAATGGCAAACATAACAATTAACAGATGAACACAAAGGAAAGAACAGTGCTAAATTCCATACCATAGGGATCCTACAAATCAGTGCTACATTTCTTTATTAATTCCCTGGAAAACTGTTAGAAATGGAGCGCAGAGCGTCCTCAATGATTTCCAACTTATTCCTCACTTTATTCCCCCTACAAATGAATCATAAATTACAATAAATAGACAGAATTTGAGGGGAGTAGATCCACAAAAGGAGGGGCTATTTCAACAGCCCAGAAACTAAAATGTGAATATAGGAAAAGACCAACAATTTTCCCCTGAAAATAAGGAGTAACAAAACATTTTGACCATCTTGAGGATTCGCCATTACACCCAACGAATGAAAAGAGAAAGTCTGAAGAACAGATGCCTTTTTCATCGCTACTGTAGATGCCGAGATGATCTTGTGTTCATATTTAGCTCTCAACCTTGATTGTTTCTTTTTCTTTGTCAAAAATCCCTTTTATGCCGAGAAGTGCCCTTTGAAATCAATAGACATGAAATCCACTTTTTAGTGAGGGAAAGTCCCTTTTTTATGGAAAAAGAGCGAAAGGAAGGATGGTGGGCCCGAATCGCGATCGCGATCGCAAATCACAATCGCAAGAGGAGAAGGTGTATCACATAATGGAGCGATGCGATGAAAACATTGCGATGCGATGGGAGGGAAAACCTTTGTAAAATGGAATGAAATGAAAATAGGGCTATAACACATAGAAATGCCCGTTTTCTTTTGAAAATGGCGTAAGAATTTAGGTGGGACCGAGGGATAATCACAATCGCAAATTAGAATCAGAAAGGGAGCGGGTTTAAACATTATGGGAATCGCCGATTACGATGGGGGATATGTGATCAATCGCATTAGCGAGGAGGAGTAGGCGGTGTTATACATTTCGAAGTTGCGATTGCGATGGGAACGGAGGGTTGTCGAAGCGATGGGGAATGAGCGGGGCGATGGAGTGAAAATTTCTCTTAAAAAAAATTGAGATAGGAATAATATTTTAACATAGGAAAGAGCCTTTCTGTAAGGAACGGGCGGAAGGATTTATGGTGGGGTCGGGGGGAATTGCAATCGAAAATTGGCGGATGAATGGAGCAGGGGCATATTGTTGTGGGAAATGCCGATTGCGATATGAGATTCATCGCATCGATGGAAAAGGGAAGAGTGGGGACAAATGTTTAAAAACTGCGATCGGGACTTGCGATGCGATCGGATCGGGGGAAATGGAGTTGCGATCAGATTGGAAGAAAGGGGGTGCGATCAGATCGGAAGAAAACTTTAAAATTATATGAAAGGTAGAAGTTATAAAGTTTAAGGGACAAATGAGAAAAGGGGTAAGATTAAGCTTTTGGGGACTTTTATTCACTTCGGAATATCTTCCAATCCAGGAGTCAGTTTTGGGAGCATGATATATCATTGGAAATCTCTTTCCAGGCTCCTTCTGATGAACATACCTAGAACATGAATTTACATTCAAAACACTGTGTAAAACACCCTTGAAAAGCAGGGTGGTGGTTGTGTAGAGATAGCAGCTTCTGAAGCTCAACTTATTACATATGAAGGCATAAAATTACATAAGAAATGATAATAAAGGCAAAGTGTCATATTTTCACCTCAAAACATGTTTTGAGGTGAAAATTACATTAAGCTTAATAGAACAACTCTTCAATTTTTCCAGATACTGTGCCTTTGAGTTTATTTGACCTCCTCATGACCTTGCTGATATTTATTGACACTTGACTCATTAATTTGACCATGATGAGACCCTATAACCTAATGAGACCAACCTTATGACCTAATACCATGAATTGTGGAGTGAAAGTGAATCGTGACTAAAGGCCATAGAGAGGAGAATCATCAAGTTTATGCATGAGGGAAAACTGATGAAAAACCACTACCAGCAATGAATCCATGACCTAATGGAATGATGAAAATTTATGATGTGGGACTCCTACTACGCAAATGCAAAAGAGTAAATTTGATCACTGATGGCAGTATGACAAGATTGACATTAACATTTCCCCTTTTGGAGCTGAGAGAGATTCATCAATAACAACGTCAATGCATTCAAAAATCTTCCGAAGTCTTTTATTGTAGCATTTATATGCTTTACTTCTAGAAGAGTAACTAAGAAATATTCCTTCATCTGCTCTAGATTCAAACTTGCCAAGTTTTTCATCATTTTTCTTGATAAGAAATTTTCTTCTAAAAACTTTAAAATTCTTTACAGTGGGAATATTACCATACCAGAGCTCATATGGAGTTTTATCACTATTTACACTAACATGTTCTTTGTTAAGAATATTTACCGCAGTATGTGCTGCTTCTCCCCAAAATGCGTTAGGTGTTCCTAAATCATCAAGCATAGCCTGAGTCATCTGTTGAATTGTTCTATTCATTCTTTCTGCTACACCATTTTGTTGTGGGGTACTAACTATAGAAAACTGTCTTTTTATGCCATGTTGTTCACAAAAGTCAAAGAATTCATTTGCTATATATTCACCTCTTTGATCAGATCTAAGACACTTTATTTTTAGATCTAATTCATTTTCAACCAGTGCTTTGAAGATTTGAAATTTTTCGAATGCTTCATCTTTATGTTTTAGCAACCCAATCCAACACATTCTAGAGAAATCATCAATAAATAGAATATAGTATTTTTCTCCATGGGGTGACCTTTTTCTCATAGGTCCACATATATCAATATGAATGAGTTCAATAGGCTTATTTGCTGATTTGGCATTAAATTGCACTTTGGTTTGCTTACCGAATTGGCAAGATTTGCATATGGTACTCTTAGGCAGAGCAATATTGGGAAGATCACAAACAACTTTGAGTCTGCTAGATTTGTTGATTTGAGAGAAGCTCAAATGCCCCAATATTCTATGCCATAACCAATTTTTTGAATATTTACCCTAGTAAAATTGTTCTTTACAACTTTTCAATACATACAAATTTCTTGGTGTTCTATTTCCTTTTATAATTGTTTTTCCTGTATCAAGATCACGTACCACACATTATTTTTAGCTAAAGACAACTTCATTTCCTTGATCACACATTTGACTTACACTTAGCAGGTTGTGCTTTAATCCATCCACATACATAGCATTGTTAGCTTTCACCTTTTCTTTTAGAAAAATAGAATCTTTTCCCTTAATGACAACAGGAGTATCATTTCTAAAAGTAACATTCTTTTCTCTTTTTAGAGCATTGTATGCAAGAAGTTTATTTCTGTCACCTGTCATGTATTTTGAGCATCCACTATCAATGTACCATTGATTTTCTTCTCCTTTTGCAAATAAAGCTATGCCACAGTTCTCAACATGTAATTCCTTCTTTATCCATACTTTGGAAGTTGAAGGTATATGCTCTTTTGGCTCAAGTTTGCTCCTACATTTAGATTCTTCATGACCAAAGTTATTGCAATAAGAACATTCAATTTCATTTTGAAGAGGAGAAAAGTTGTTATATGTATTCTTCCTTATTCCAGTATCAATTCTTTTCTTTCTTGCTTCTCTATTCATGATGGTTTTGTATGCAACACATTGAACAACTTTATGACAAAAATTATGGCATGAGAAACATTGTCCATTAAAGAAGAAATTTCTACGATCATGGAACCTTCTATTTGTGTTTACCTGTTGGTTGGTATTTCTATGAATGGTATTCCTGTTAGTGTTCTTTGTATTGAGGTGGTCATGATTTACCTATAAATTTTCTTTGTTTCCTTGCTGAGTGGCAGAATGTTGTAGGCTGGATGTAGCTGCTTTTAGATAGTTTGGTGCTGTAGACTGAGAAGATTCTCCAACATATCCAAGACCTGTCTTTATAAGAGGAGAATGTTGTACCTTGATAAATTTTTCTAAGGTTTCAGATCCTTTAGCAAATATAAGATTCAAAGTCTTTACTTTCTCAATTTCTTTTCTTAGACTTACTATTTCACATTCTAATTTCTCATTGTGTTTCGCCTTTTTTTCAAGCTAATTTTTTAGAGTTTCTATGGATATTTTTTTTTCTTCCAAACATATTTTGAGCTGATTTATTTCTTCAATAAAATCATTGTCTTCTAGAGCATCCATAAAAGTATCCTTTTCTTCCCTAGAATCTTTTTCAAATGCCATGAGAAGTCTAAGATCTTGATCAAATTCTTCCTCACTGTCTGATAACCCATCACTATCTTCATGAGTATACTAACTTTTTCTAGTGCTAAACCGATTCTTATTTCTTCTTGCTACTTCCATTCCTTTTTCATGTGTTTCTTTATGAGGACTGTTACACCATTTTTTGATCATCTAACCTACTATCATTAGATGAACCCAAGTACACCATGTAAGACCAATTTTACCCTAAGTAAAATTGCCTTCACTATGTAAAATAACTTAATAAAACACATTTATTAGGTTGTTTATGGTCTAAACAGGAAACCCCAAAAGGAAATATTAAACAAACCTATACTTGTTTGATTTTCCTGGTCATGTTTAACCCAAAACAAAGAAATTAATTAGATAAATCTTTATTTATCTTATTATTTTCTAGGAATAATTATTTAAATCTTATTTAAATAATATTCCTTATTAAATATGACTAAATCACCCATAAATAATTAAATAAATCATTATTTATTTGATTATCTTTTAACCACCTCCTTAAAATGATAAATAAATCATTTTTTTATTTATTATTCACAAATAAAGGGATTTGACCCAAGTCAAATACTTTTTCCCTCCAACAAATATAATAAAATATTCCATAAAAGGTGGATCTAGATTTGGTTAACATTATTTTAATCATGCACCAAGATCTAGAATGACCCAATATTTTGTTATAAATACGAGGGTTTTTCCTACCATTCTTCACCTTTTGTTGCCTATTAGATCACTCTGGATCTAAACTCTTGGTCTGACTTTGAGCCATTATCATTGTCATATTTTCCATTATTTGCTGTGTGAGCTCCCTTTGAGTTCTATTTTTGTCTGGGTTTTCTACACCAACAGGAGAGAGAAATGTTAGATCTTAAGTGCTGAGGACTTCCAAGAACCCATCCCATTCAGGAGAATTGGAAACATCTTCTTGTTTTCCTCCCAGGTGCCCTTAATACAAAAAATTCTTTCAAAAATTGTTCTTGTCTTGTCTATTGGATATATGGAGCAAACCCTTCTTTTTGTTGCTTAATGTCTTTCTATGCATAGATCTGGTTTTTTGCAGCTCTTGTCTTGATCAACTAACTACAGATCTGAAGATATTGGCAGCCACATTTGATGTTAGGGCTATTATTTATGCGTAGCTAAAGTGGTCTTTTTTCGTACACTTCGACAAAGGATTCATACTAACAACTAGCGACTCCACACGGGTTTTCAATTACGATCGCTGTCGTTTTTCATATTCCTGCATATCCAGCTACTTCAGACCCTAGGGTTTCTTTTCAGATTTTTTTTTTCCTATTTTTATGTTTTTTTTCCCATATAAAACCCTAAAACATTAAAATTTCTAACTTCCGCGTGTTTCTGGCCCTATTGCGCAGGTGACAGACATCAGTCGCACCTGAGACGACAACTTTTCCGGAAATCTGCCGCTGGGACACCTGGAGCTTCAGGTCGCACTTTTCAGCCCAAAACCTGTGACCTGGACTTCCAGGTCGCAATTTTTAGCCCAAAAACTGCGACCTGAGCGAAAAACAGGTCAAAAACTGTGACCTGGACTTTTTTCTGGAATTTTTCTGAAATTTTTCTGGGTTTTTCTGAAGCTTCTGTCAGGGTTTTCCAGCCTCTGTCTCAGCTCGTTTCGACCTCTTTCTGATCTGTTTTTCTCATCTAAGTGGGAGCATAGCCCCCTAGGGCTTCAGTACCGTCCACTTTTGGTGGAAGAGTTTTAACTGTTTCAGGTGTCTGTTTTCAGAGTTTCAGCCCCCCCTTTTTCCAGATCTGATACCTCATTTTCAGATCCCTTTTAATTAGCTCTCCTCCCTTTCAAATCACCTCCTGAAGATTTGTGTGGATCTACCTTTAGGGCCTCCTCCTTGCCCCTTCTACTTTTTGTTGATTTCCTCCTTTTTTCCAGCCACCTTGCCTCTGCCTCTTGGCTGTGATTTGTACCTCTTTTCAGTAGCTTTCTCCTTTAGATCCCTGTCCCTTTCGACCCTAGATCTATTGGCCTCCTTTTAGTGTGTTTTGACTAGATTTTTTCCCTCTTTTCGATTAGTTTTGAGAGACCCGCCTTCTTGGGTTAGATCGATGCACTAGTAGCTGTTAATTTTCTGTTATTTTCAGAATTATATATTGTTTTTTGCAGCATTATTTTCAGTTATGCAACACACTTTTTCTCTTGCTCTCAAAACGAAAAGGGTTTAAAAATTAAAATTAACGCACGCCACACACTCACCCTAAGCGAAGAAGAGCCTGGTTTACACCGCCAGGAAAAGACTTTAAAACAAATTGACACTGCACCTTTCTGCCCTTGTTTCGACATTGTAATCACTTGATTCTGTGCCTCCCTGCCTTTGTCGGTCGTTCTTCTTCCCCTTGTGCCGTGTTTGTGTTGTCACCATTGTACCCCCAAAGCGCACATCCCAGAGACTTCTTGGCCTTCACCCTCAGATTCTGATCGGTCGACCTACTCCTTCCCGTCGTCGTCGAGTTAGTCCTCCTCCAAGTCCGCACTCCGACTCCTCTTCTGATTCATTGGGTTCTCCTTTTACTTCCGGTTCTCCCCCTGTCGCCTTCACTATGTCTGGTCCAGGGCCTAATGCTAGCGGTAATCCCGGCCCTAATGCCGGGACTGCTACTAGCGGAACCGCCATAGGAACTACCTCGGCTGCGCCCTTGCTCCCCTTCATGGTAGGCCTCAGCCTCCCTGATTTGGACCGGTTGAAAAATGACCCTATACACCATGACGCTAGTTGGCCTGCTATGCCGACAAAGCTCCCTTCTAACATCCCCAAGTTTGAAGGCCTTGCTGGAGAAGATCCTTCAAAACATGTTCGATCTTTCCACATGTGGTGTTCATCTACCTCCATTACCGATGACTCTGTCCATCTTCGGTTGTTCCAATGAACGCTTGCAGGCGCGGCTTCTAAGTGGTATGTTGATCATCCCACTTCCTCTCATACCACCTTTGCAACTCTTGCCCAAGCTTTTTTATCTTACTTCTAGCTTCCCCTTCATTATGACACTGGTATCGAACTTTTGACTTCTTTCTGTCAATCATCTGTGACCCACCTATCCGATCATTTCCAAGAATGGCGGAGAAGAAAGAGCCTATGTCAATCCCCTACTTTCGAAGACCGTGTCTACATGAACTGGTTCCTTAGATCTCTCTTACCTCCTATCGGGAAAGATGTCGCATCGCATTTTCCCCAAACCGAAGAAGTCGCCCTCCAACTGGCATTAAAATATGACTTGATCTATGCTCAGACAGGTTATGTTTATACCGTTCTACCTGATCTCCCCAAACCCGGTGGTGTCAACGCACAGGGGGCACCTCATGCCGCCGACGGTATCGTTGGAGCTCTCTCTCATCCATATGCCCAACCTCCCATGGGTTATGGTTTTCCTGGGGGAGGGGGCAGCACCTCCCGCACTTGTCCCCCTCGTGGTAGCACGTATCCAGGATACAACATACCTCCTCTTTTGCCCCAACCTCCTGCTCACCATACTGTTACCCAACCCCCTTATTATTCGTATCCGCAGTTTGGTGCTCCAGCTCCTCTAGCATCAACACCTCCGCCTCCCTTGCCTTCTCAACCCCTGCAACAGCAGTCACCGCACCCTCAAGCGCAGGTGGATGCACAGTAGGGATTCATGGCTACCCAACCACCTGAAGGACAGGTGGCCACTCAAACTTCCCCTTATGGTTCCTCCAATTACCAGATCCTCATGATGAACTCTGATCCACCTCTAACCGTCGACCTTAACCTTCAAACTCGGTCTCGCCAGTACCCCACAACTTCCGCTCAGTCTGCCCCCGAGTCCCCTTCTTCAGGTTCTGTAGAGCCTCTTTCGACATCCAATGGTCCCTTGCATATCCCTCAACCCAAAGTTGAGGTTCATACCAAGATTCGTAAGGGACCATTACGCTGAAATGTTGCTTCTGGTCGAGCTGCTCATTTGTATAGCATAGTAGATGATTTGGCGCAGTCTCCTACTGCCATTTCCACATTGGAACTCCTCCAGTCGTGCCCTTCCCAAAAGAAGGCTCTGCTATCTGCCATGGGCATTGTAGATCCTGCTGATGACCAAATGATTTTTTTTGACGCCCATCAATCAGAGCATCCTCCTCTTCCTGCTTCCGTCACCTTCCAAATCCCAGTCAAAATCCGGAACGCTAATGTTTCTCGGTGTATCATTGATGAGGGGGCATCCACCTGTGTGATGTCCGCTTCGGTTTGGAAACAACTCAGATCTCCTGAATTGGCCCCTTCCACAATCACCCTTCGTGCGTGGGATGGCCATGCCTCCCAGCCCATTGTCTTATTCCATAATTTTCCTATCACTCTTGCGGGCAAGACTGTTTGTGTTGACGTTGAAGTCATCGACGCCCCTCTTGATTATAACATTATTTTGGGGCGTAGCTACACTTATGCTATGTCTGTTGTCCCATCCGCGGTCCACCGCAAGATTTTTTTCCCTCATAATGGAAAGATATTCACCATTGACCAGTTGACGTATCATGAGCCTAAATCTCAGGCCTCCCCTGAGTCGACCATCTCTTCTGTAGCCAATCAAAAAACTATCGATTCTTTGACCAGTGTCTCTCTCGGCGTCTACAAAGACTCCTCTTTGCTGGGAACCTTCCCTGGTCTTCCTCCTTCTCCTGTCTTTGACCCCAGCTCATCGAATGTTTGCATGATGCAATCGTCTCAGGCTGCTCTCCAGCAACCTGCTTCAGCTAGTCAGCAACCACGCTCTCCGCAAATTGCTCCTAGCCCTTCACCTGCAGTTGGTATTCATGAGCCTCTTTACCCTCCTGGAACAGTTCCTCCAAGCCTTAGCCATTTAGGAGTCGTCCCACCTGGCCATTACCCCTCTGGTCAGATACCGTTCCTAGCTCCCCCACCAGGAGTGTACACGGTACCTGTCATGGCCACCCTCTCTCTTCCTAAACTGACCCTTGGGATTCCCGTCTGGTACCATGATCCTCCAGTCGCAACCCTACCTGGTCAACCCAAACCTTATATTTCTTTGACCCCGGTTCAATCGGTCCCCATGACTTCTCCTGCTGCAACAGTGCCTCAGTCACCTCAACAGGAACCACCTCCTGTTGCGACCGCTTCAGGTAAGAAGGGAAAAGCTCGCAAGGGGGCATCAAAGGACAAGCCTGCCCTGACAAACCCTGCCCCTCCTTGGCCTCCAAAGCATACCACCCAGTGTGCTTTGTGTGATATTTTCGGTCACGCCACCCATACCTGTCCTGCATTGCTTCATCTCAAGCCCATGGTTAATTTCGCGTTCCCTAAGTCCCCGGTCTCGGAAGCCTCTGTTCCTTTCGCGACCGCGGCCACGAACCCCCAGAATATTCACACCAACCACCCCTGTGCTTTGTGTGACCTCCATGGCCATTACACCCACCTTTTTCCCCGCCTCGAGGACTTCTGCACCTCTCTAGCCGCGGTCCGCCAATTCGAGGCCAAGCATAATGAGTCCACCTCCCCCATATTTGCGCATTTTGATTTGTAAAAACCACCAGACATGACTGCTCCCATTGACATCCCCCCTCCTGATGTCGAGATGACGAAGCCTTCGTCCAACATTTTCTACCTATCATCATCCATGAGACCCTCAGGGAACATTCCCTCTGAATCCTCCCCTGTTGTTTCGCTTGACCTTCCTTCAGCGATCACCTTGGGCTCAACATTGGTAGATCCTTTATCTACTTACTCTTCTGTCACCCCTTGTGATGATGCGCATGTGAACCTCTCTTCTCATGATGATGATTCAGGTAGCTTCGCCACGTCAGGTGGTCTTTCTTCCACCAGTCACCCCATCTTCTCTCATGATGACGACATTATGGAAGAAATCCCGACCCCTGACTTTATTTATTCCCCCTTACATCGAACCCATGCGTTCACAACACATACACCTTGTGGCCATTAAATTGAAACCCAATGTTTGGGTAAGGGGGCACCCACATTTGAGAGACCCAAAGAATCAATTCTCCACAACTCTCCTAATGTATCTGGTCGTGCCGAATTTAGTACCATTATTCTTCCACATTTAGAAGAACCTCTAGAGTCCCATATCACTTCAGATCACTCTAGGAATGATACCCCTTATCATTCCTTCATCTTACATCAGCAACCCCGTCTCTTAGACATTGTTGTTGACCAACCTATGGGTTTTCTATTAGAGCATCAGTTCATTATCTCCAAATCCTCTCTTTGGGATAGTGACACCAGGTATTCCAACCCGAAAACTTAAATTCCATTTGCTTCATATATGTAGTACTAAAAGAGATTGGTAATCCTCCATTTCCTTTCTCAAACTACATAACCATAACGAAAACAAATGGCACACCACATCATTAAAATGTGTTTAGATTCCCCTTTTTCTAAATACATTTTGGCATGACCAAACCATGCTTGGGGGCACCTATGCCCCTCAACCATAACCTCCTCAAAATCGAATTTCTTCACTTGCAACACTCATACTAGGGGCACCATTTGGCCTCCATACTTATCCATGCTCGTGTTTATGTTTTTCATGAGTTACCATCTTGTACTCATGTTTTCATGGTCCCCCATTGGACCTTTACTGTGTGGCAGCACCATCAAGTCGCCCTTGTTTAGAGAATCCAAGTTGAGTCATCATCACATTCATGGAGTCTATCCCGAGTCCCTTTGCACCCCGCTATAGTCCTCCATCCTTCATTGCTTGGTCTCTCTCTTGTGTCGCACATTATGGCTTTCAGTCCCACTGTCCCCTATCCCTCATGATATTGTTTCAGTCGCTGCCATGTCATTCATGCCCTTTATGCTCTAACAAGGGAATTCTCCCATTCGCTACTCAGTCCCCTCCATTTCGTCATCATCATTAGTATCAGTCTGTCAGTCGCTCGACTATTTTCTCTCGTGCCTTAGTTGAGGATCTCTCATTGCCTCACCTATGGCGGACCTCCTTCTGTCGACATCAGCTCATTCATTCCAGAAGACCAGTCTAGAGGGCAGTGTGCCTTGGTTCCAGTTTCCACTCTTGTTCGGTGCCTCGGATCAGGCAAAGGGCTCTCTCATTACCCTTTGACTTGATTGTTTCTTAGCCCCAGCTCCTTTCAGCATGATCAAGATCCGTATACTTGATGGTTCAGTGATGCAGCAGCAGCTCTTGGTGATTCCCGAGTGTGTGTGAGATGTCTCAGCCCTCATTAGGGGGTGGCCCTGCAGGTAGCCCCCCACATGCCCGGATGACCTCTTCATTACAGCCTTTGATGCAGCTCCATATATTTGATGATGTCGGCCTTAGCCGCTTGCAGCGCCTCTTTGATTTGCATGTATCAGTCAGATTTTGCAAGCCCTTCCCCATTTTCAGGGGGCATTTGGGTTGTAATTGTATCTCATGTACTCAGATATTATTGTATACGTCCTGGATGTTATCCCAGGCACAACATGTATGTGGGATCCCTCATTGTATTTCTATCTGGCTCATGTTTATGTCGGTTGTACTTTATGGTTCGGTCCCTTGTTTACTGGACATACTATTCTTTTGTACTTTGTCTCGGCGGGCGTAGGTATGCCTCCCCCGCCGCCTTTAGCACAGGTACCCTCTCATAAAAAGAGACTTGTTGCACTTGTAAGTCTCGTCTCCTCAGGGTCTAGTTCTTCAGCACATTAGTCTACCTTACATCTCTCTCTCTGACTTCCCTTTTGATGTCTGGTGATTGAGTTCTTACAACGTACTTCGGTCATACGATTTGCTCCTAACACTCGCACGCTGGGGGGCAATCTGTTACAACATTTTTTGGTCATCTAACCTATTATCATTAGATGGACCCAAGTACACCATGTAAGACCAATTTTACCCTAAGTAAAATTGCTTTCACTATGTAAAATAACTTAATAAAAAACATTTATTAGGTTGTTTATGGTCTAAACAGGAAACCCCAAAAGGAAATATTAAACAAACCTATATTTGTTTGATTTTCCTGGTCATGTTTAACCAAAAACAAAGAAATTAATTAGATAAATCTTTATTTATCTTATTATTTTCTAGGAATAATTATTTAAACCTTATTTAAATAATATTCCTTGTTAAATATGACTAAATCACCCATAAATAATTAAATAAATCATTATTTATTTGATTATCTTTTAACCACCTCCTTAAAATGATAAATACATCATTTATTTATTTATTATTCACAAATAAAGGGATTTGACCCAAGTCAAATACTTTTTCCCTCCAACAAATATAATAAAATATTCCATAAAAGGTGGATCTAGATTTGGTTAATGTTATTTTAATCATGCACCAAGATCTAGAATGACCCAATATTTTGTTATAAATAGGAGGGTTTTCCTACCATTCTTCACCTTTTGTTGCCTATTAGATCACTCTGGATCTAAACTCTTGGTCTGACTTTGAGCCATTATCATTGTCATATTTTCCATTATTTGCTGTGTGACCTCCCTTTGAGTTCTATCTTTGTCTGGGTTTTCTACACCAACAGGAGAGAGAAATGCTAGATATGAAGTGTTGAGGACTTCCAAGAACCCATCCCATTGAGGAGAATTGGAAACATCTTCTTGTTTTCCTCCCAAGTGCCCTTAATACAAAAAATTCTTTCAAAAATTGTTCTTGTCTTGTCTATTGGATATATGGAGCAAACCCTTCTTTTTACTGCTTAATGTATTTCTATGCATAGATCTGGTTTTTTGCAGCTCTTGTCTTGATCAACTAACTACAGATCTGAAGATATTGGCAGCCACATTTGATGTTAGGGCTATTAGTTATGTGTAGCTAAAGTGGTCTTTTTTCGTACACTTCGACAAAGGATTCATACTAACAAGGACACTTAGCAGCATAATGACCAATTCTTCCATAAGAAAAACATTTGAAAGGAAGCTTACCTCTGAACCTTCTAGTGCCAAGTTGGAGCATCTTTACAAAATTTACCTCATATTCTTCTAAAACATACCCTGATCCTTCTGTTTCTTGTACTTCTTTTCCTTTTGTAGAAGCTCTAAATATGGATTCTTTGACTTCAGATGATCCTCCTTTTCTCATTTCACATGCATTTAGAATGCCATGAAGTTGAACAATAGTAAGACTTTGAAGATCCTACTTCTATTCAATAGCAGACACTTTTGTCTCAAATTTTGAAGTTAGAGATCTTAATTTTTTTTCAACCAGAGTAGTGTCAGTTATGGTTTCACCCAAATTTCTCATACGATTTACAATATCATCTAGACGTAAAAAGAAACTGGAAATGCTCTGCTCATTATGCATCCTTATATTTTCATATTGAATTATGAGAGTTTGGAGTTTAGCACTTTTTACCTTTGTATCACCTTCATAGCTTAGAATTATTTTGTCCCATATTTCCTTTTCTCTATTCAACTACATGACCTTGACAAATTCTGATTCCGTTAGACTCCCCAATAGTGCATTGACCGCCTTTGCATTTGTTTCATAGTTCCTTCCTGCCATTGCAACTGTTGGAACTGAGGCTGGATATTGATAACCTCCTTCAACAATAGCCCATACGTCTAATCCAAGAGACTGAAGATAGGATATTTTCTGTGTTTTCCATAAGATTAAATTGTTTCTGTTGAATATTGGAGGCCTGATAGATGTTGTCCCATCTTGATTTCTCATCTTGGTTGATCTTGCTTCTAGCGGCTAAGCTTCTTCAGAAGGACTTCCTCTGATACCAATTTTTGGGAAAAATTCTGAGAGGGGCGGGGGGGGTGGGGGGGGGCGCTGAATCAGTATTTAGATCTCATATCTATAAATTTAACTTTTTCTTTTGGATAATTCCATACGTGGCTTTTATGAACCAAACTCGCATATACAGGCAGATATGCTGAAAGAAACTAACATATTCTGATATAAATTTCTAGAATAGAAAGCTTCACGGAAACAGTCTTTAAATCAAATTTACTAGTTATGCATCAGGTTAGATAATCAGTAAATATGTTCAGTAATAGCAGTATTAAACATCACACAAGTGGAACACACATGAACACCAATATTTAAGGTGGAAACCCA
Source organism: Pinus albicaulis (assembly GCA_034641835.2). Classification (NCBI taxonomy): domain Eukaryota; kingdom Viridiplantae; phylum Streptophyta; class Pinopsida; order Pinales; family Pinaceae; genus Pinus; species Pinus albicaulis. Next base: position 235,483,720 of record CM076572.1, read on the forward strand.
ATTAAGGAGAAAACCACTGTTGCTGTCGTATCTGTCTTCAATATTTATTATATGGAAAACTATTTACAACATTGTATGATGCAGACTCATATCAGTATGCAGGCTTCTACCTGTAGAAGGCTCCAACTTTCACTCGTTTACCAGTTGCTACTGGAAAGGAGCTCCAACCCCTTTTCTTCTCGTTTACCAGCCACTCCTGGAAGGGAGCTTCAATCCCCTGAACATAAGACCAGCTTCTACTGGCAGGAAGTTTCTACTTCCATACTGAAGGATTCGACCCTCAGACCCACTGCAGACCATGTTTCATCAATTTTCATACTGGATCAAATAGCATCAACACAACCCTTTATCAACAATCATAAACTTTGCCCAATACTTCAATTAGAACAGTGAAAACACTATAACTAGAACTTCATAAATAACCTAGACTTCAGAATAGATATTCAGATACAAACTCAACCCTGAACAGTCATTAATTCAAATAGCATACGCTACTTTTGCTTCACTGAAGCCGTGTACATACGCACTTTCTTGCACACCAACCTGTGTATGCCTCAGTGCATACTTTTTTCATAACCTGGAATGAATACGCTACTTCGCTTTGTTAAAGCTGCATGTATATGCGCTTTTCTTTATACGAACCCCCATATACTTCTGTGTATACTATCCTTCAGAATGTGATCAGATTCAGATTCAGATCTGAGGCTTCCAATCAGACATTTTCTCAACAATGCAGAACCTTTAGACAGTCAGTCAACCTTAATCATGTTTTCTCAATCATTGATTATATTTGTTCATGATCAACTTAGCAACATACTCAGTATTCAAACAACCCAGAACTTCAAGAAGACTTCATTGACAGACAGCAGAAAAAAAGCAGGAATCACAGTAGTAACATCTGCAATAACTTCAGCCAACCCTAACTTCCATATGCGATTTTCATGAAGCGAACCCACGTATATACGTTCTTTTACTGAGACCAACTAGCGTATAGATCTGTAAAAGTAAATTTTGCAGAACGGACCAGATCTATAAAACTTACCCAGATTTCTTCATTTTTTTCAGCAGACTTGCACCAGTTCTTCATTATTTCTTCAGTAGATCATACTAGAGCTTCAAAATCTTCAGATCTAGAGATATTGAACCATCATTATATCCATGGGTGCATCATAGATTCAGATCTATCAATTAAAAAAATATTTCATCCATGTAGATATTTCTTAGATAAATTTATTCATTAACAACCCTTACTCATGCACACTTGCACTATGATCTTCTTCTCCTTATATAGATTTAGATTTTACCAATACCATGAGTAAAAAATACTCAACTGTTGATGGTAATCCTATATGGAAACAAATAGATAATACAATGCTCATTACTATGGGCTAATACCATGGTAAATCCCCCTGGTATTATAATTTTGGAGCATAAATAGGCATACGCGACTTGGGATGTACTTCTCCACGTGCATACGCGACTTGGCCTTTACAACCTCGCGTATACATTGTGACATATTAAAAATAACCAATTTTTTGCACAAAACTTCTAAGAGACTACTGAGATTCTTCATACAGATAGTTTCTTCGTCCTTTTCCAAAGAGTTGCCATCAAGGACAATCAATTTAGTATTATAGAACACACGAAACATATTGCCAACATTTTTTGGGTATGGGGTTGTACCTATTTTGATTTCCCCTCTTTTTCCTTTTCTTTTCTTTCATTGTTTTTGTATTTTCTTTGACTTTTCTCATGCTATGTTATGTATAATGAGTGAAAATTTTGAATCTAGGACCCTTGACAGAAATAGTGTTTAAGCATCTTACCATTGACATGACCTCCAAATAGTTCTTCTCCATTCATCCCTTCTAAAAAGAAAGCATAATGACCCCTGATAGAATGAATGATATAAGGCGCTTTATACAGATTCTCAAATTTACCATGTTTACCTTTGCTTTCCCTCCTAGAATCCCATTTTAAGACTGTATCTCCAACTTGGAAGTTATTTTCTTTAGTCCTTCTATCAAATATTTTCTTGATATTTTCCTAAAATGCTTATGTCCTTATGTCCTTTTGTATACCTCTTCTCTTATAGGGAATATTTCATCTATGCCATATACCATCTGATAGGGGGACATATTTATTGATTTCTTGGTGGTTAGCTTATCAGCCCATAATGCATGAACCAACTTACTATGTCATGATTTCTAATTTTAATCTAACAATTTTTTGATAATGATGATCAGAATTTTGTTGGAGGATTCAGCTAATCCATTATCTTGGGGGTAGTAAGTTGTGGAATGGCCCAATGTGATATGATATTTGTGGCAGAAATAAACCATTCTTTTGGATTTGAAAACAGCAGCATTGTCTGTGATAATGTTTCTAGGACAACCAAATCTGGATAGTATGTTAGTTTCAAGGAACTTGATAATGACAGAGTCATTAGCATTACTAGAAGGGATGGCTTCTATCCACTTGGTAAATTAATCTGTGGTAGTAAGGATCCACTTATGTTGGGAAGATGAGTTTGGGTGAATTTCTCCAATAAATTCTAAACCCCATTGTTGAAAGGGAGCCTCAACACTGATGGGATGCAAAGGTAAAGGCATGAGCTTTCTCTTGCCATAAAAAATTTGACACTTATGGCAAGTCATGACTAGTTTTTGAGTGTCTGGGAAAAGGGTGGGCCAATAATATCCAGCTCTAAGAATCTTGTTGGTTGTTGTCTTCCAGTAAATATGGCATCCACATTCTCCCTCATGCAACTCATGCATGATTTTTCCTGCATCATCCTCAAGAAAACATTTAAGCAATATACCAACAACATTTTTCCAATATAATAATCCATCTAAAATGCAGTAATTTAAATATTTTTGTTTCAAGAATATATCTTTAGTCTTAGATAGAAAAGGAGGAGTATTAAGATAGAGAAGCACATAAATGATATTAGAATACCAAAAGGAATTCAAAAATGTTTCTTCAATGTATGGAGCTATGAATTCTTCCTGTTCTTCTAAAACATCAACCATATTTATATCTAATTCTTGGAAATTTGATTCTGCCATGAGTTTTTCTAATCCTTGTCCTTTAATCAGCTTGGTAGGCCTAATCTCTAAATCATATTATAAGATAATTGCAATCCATTTTCCCCTTTTACCATCAAGATCTTGATTTAGAATGTCTTTGACAACAGTATGTGGGACAAAAGCAATGATATGAAAGTTTAAAATATAGACTCGGAAATCCTTCAATGCTTTTATCAAGGCTAAGGCTTGTTTCTCCATGATATTATATTTGAGTGGGGCATCTCTTAAGACTCTACTGAAAAAGGATATTGGTTGTTCTTACCCTATATTATTCTTTTGCAACAAGACTGCAGCAATGGTGTGTTCAGAGGAAAATGCGAAAATGTAGAAATCCTTAGTGAAATCAAGGCTAATAAGAACTGGTGTTTGAGTGAGAGCTTTTTTTACCAGTTCAAATGACTGTTTGGATTCTAAGGTCCATTTAACCCCTGTTTCTTTTTTGAGCATGTTTGTGATATTCCTCAAAAGTTCAGCAAGGTTGGGAATGAACCTTCTCAGAAAATTTATCTTCCCAATGAAAGATTGCAACTCTTTGAGGTTGGGCTGATTTTAAATATGCCTTCAATCCTTTTGGGATCTACCTTGATTCCCTCTTCAGAAATTATGTGGCCAAGAATTTTTCCCTCTTGGAGACCAAAGAGTGTCTTTTTGGGATTCAAAGATAAACCATACTTTCTACATTTCTCAACAAATTTTCTCAAATGAATCAAATGTTCTTTATCAGTTTTGGAGAAAAAAGTGATGTCATCGAGGTAAATGATTATGAAATAGCCTATGTCTTCTGAAAAAGCTATGTCCATGGCCCTTTGGAATGTGGCCCCTGCATTCATTAAACCAAATGGCATTTTAACATACATGCATGTACCCCAAGGTGTGGTGAAAGTAGTTTTGTGTTGATCACTTGGGAGTATTAGCACTTGGTTGTAGCCTGAAAAACCATCCAACAGTGATATTATTTTAAATCCAACCACCTTTTGAAGTATGTGGTCCATTTTAGGAAAGGGATAATTATCTTCCAGGGAGGCTCTGTTCATATTTCTAAAATCAATGCATAGCCTAATTTCCTCGGTCTTCTTCCTAATAGACACAAGGTTGGACACCCACTGTGAGTATCTAAGGGGAACTATGATCCCAACATCATACATATTTTTGATCTCTTTCTCAACTAAAGGTAATAAAACAGGGTTTATCCTTCTTAGTTTTTGTTTGAAAGGTTTCTAATTTTTCCTAAGTGGAATTTCGTGTTGAATGATGCTAGTATCATATGATTTCAAATCTTTGTACCCCCATGCAAACACATCTCCAAACTCCTTGAAAAGTTCAATATATTTCTGTTTGATATGAGTAGGGAGAATGCTAGATAACTTGATCATTTTGGGTTTATTTACGCTACCTATGTTATGTTCTGCTACATTAGTTTCTGTAGGCTCCATCTTTGGTTTTTTAGCTACATCATTGAAATAAAAAAGCTCCTCTAATGTTGTAAGACCCCTTGGTATTGAATCATTTTTACATTGTAGAACTTCAAGGTCCTTTTGATCTGTTTTGTTTAGTAATTTTGCTGTATAAAGATATTCAAATTGATTTATATCAGTAGTAGAGGATAGCTTTGTTTTACAGACTTGTTTTTCATTAAAACATTCTTTTTTATGGCTTGATATAGGTGTTAATTCAACAAAATCATTTTCAGATTGTAGGAAATCATCAATGTATTTATCTCCCTCAAACACTTGCCAATAGTCTTCATTTTCAGGAACTGTGGGCTTGTCTTTTACTTTGACAGTGAATTTTTCATTTTCATGAGGGATTTGGCAACTGCTGGCAACAAAGGGAAGTTCATTTGAAAGGTTGTTTTGAGCTCTTGGGATGAAAGTGAGTTCATGCCTTTCAAAGGTTTTTAGGAGCTCTAGGGCAGCATTCTTATATTCTCTTAATCTTGGGTTTTTGGCTGAATAATCTCCTTTTATTTTCCTAATGATCAGCTATGAATCTCCTTGGACTGATATTTTCTTGGCTCCCAAATCTTTGAGAAAATGTAGGCCAAGGAGGAGAGCTTCATATTCTACAATTTTATTGGTGCATTGGAAATCAAGTTTATAAGAATGTCCTTGGTTTGTATTATGTATCCATACACTAGCTCCATAACTTATTTTGCTACAAGAGCCATCAAAGCTCATTTCCCACAATGTTCCTATCTCATGTTCATTATCATTTTGATGTTCAAGGCTGCTAAGGTAAGGGTTGTTAGATTCTTCTTTTGGGGACTGATTTAATTGTTCAGGTGAACTCAATCCTATCTCATTTTCCTTTTCTTGTTGGCTGATTTCATCTTCATTGTACAAGATAAAGGAGTTTAAATCTAAATGAATAGAATAAACAGGAGTGTTGTTTGGCCTATCTAGGTTTCTTACCATAAATTTCATATGGGATTGTCTTTATAATATTCTAGTTTGGTTAAAAAATAGTATGGTAGCATAAGACATGTCCATTTGAAGGCTTCCTTGAATTTTTTCTCCACATGATCTAGATAAAAGCATGCCATACTTAGGGGGACTGTCGGCAACAAATATTTCCATAAATAAACCCTTAGCAGGAATTTGTGCCAGATTGACGCATAATCCTTGATTAGGCCTAAACATTTTACTCTTCTTGAATCAAAGGAATACAGGTCCTTGTAAGGTTTAGTAATTTCTAGGCCTAATCTCTCCATCACCACTTTTGGCATAAGGTTGTGAGAGGCACCAGAATCTAGCATGGCATTGTGTAAAATTTTATCATGTATATTTAAGTTGACATAAAATGGAGGAATGGTTCCTTCTTGGTATTTTCCTTCTACTTCAGGACCAAACAACAGTTCCGGTTTATCATCTGTCAAGTTTAATGTATCAGTGTCATTGCCTATGTTCAAAGCTTTCAAAACTTGGTTTTTATATACATCCTGGGTTACTATTTCAGCTAAGGGTATGTTAATTTTGATCTTGGAAATCTCACCTTCAAGGCTGAAAGGGACTAATGTTTTTGACATATTTACATCTGTTTTTTCAAGCATAGTCTTTTTAGCAATTCTGAATTGCTGACTTTTATTAGGATTGTTATTTAGGACAGATTTCTTAGGGCCACTAGAAGAAGTACTAGGGTAGCTTGGGTCAACACTTTTCTTATTGTTTTTGTCCTTATTTGAGTTAGTTTTCTTAGTCAAAGTGTTATTTATGTTCACTGCATTTTTAGGAGAATTTTCTGAAGTTTTCCTAACAACAGTATCTATGTTTTCATCATTGGAAATTTATGGGTTCCTTTTGCTTCTAAACTCATATTGTATGTGCACCTCCATTATTGCATTTTAAAACCCCAATTGGTAATCTTCAGAATCCTCATGATTTTTTTCAATTTGTTCAGAGGAGAATAAACCTTGTTATTCTTCAGTGAGGAAAACATCTATCTCACTGTCAGATCCTATAAGATTTACATGATTCTCTTCTAATCTTTCGGTTTAACAAAGAAATAAGAAAACATAATGAAAACATGAAATAAAAATAACAGATAGTATCAATTCACCAATAGCCAAGCTCAGGGATCCAGTGATCTAGCCTCCTCCATCAACAAACAAACCATGGCATCCACAAGATCCAAGACATCAATTTTCCTTCAACTTCCAACAGACTATGTATTAATTCAAAGAGTCATCAAATGCCAATAATACAATGAGTTCAAATGTAGTATTTATGTTGCAAATGATGAGATGGAGTTCAAGATAGGGTTTGAGTATCATTAATTACAGAGTAAGTGCATTCCCAACCTTGAAAACCATGCAAGGCTTAAGGTAGGAATATCTGCAGCTACTTCTCTGTTTCAATAACTCTTATCTTAACTCCTAAGGGAAGATAGGTGAATATTTTGACTTTTAAGGCCTATTCTTAAGTATTAAAATAACTGCCTTGATAGATAAAAATATCTTCTCATTGCGTAATAACTTCCCAAATGCCTTTATGGAAATGAAACATGCTATAGGTGGCAGTTTGATCTTTTGGAGGAGTAACTTCTTCCTTGTTGAGTTATTCGAGGTTGTATTTGGGTTATCTGTCTTTGTTTTAATCATAAATCTGTCTTTTAGGCCTTTGAAACTTGATTTTTTTTTGATAATTTTCCTTACTGCCTTTATCCTCTATTCTGCTTTATGACTGTTTTATTCATTTATCCTTTATCTTTAAAACTTTGACTTTTCATCTTTAATCACTGTTTTTAAGGGCTAATCTTCTGTTTTATCCTTTTATCTATAATTAGCCCTTTTGATCCTTCTTTTCTTCATTCCTTTACTGATGCTTCTATTGTATTTTTCCTTTGTGTGCAGGGATGATTTCTCCATGGTATGAGGTTTTATAACTCATCGATGATCATGATTCATCGAGAGCTAAGTTTTTTATGTAAACCCCCTTGGCCTCTTTTTACATGAATTTATCTCCTGGATCGTCATCCAGAGGTTAATTTCATCATTTCTTTGGCTGTCAAAATGTATTTTTGGGGCATAATCGCCATTAAAACCTGCACAAAACACAAATAAACGTTAGCTTAAAAACCTGTTGGAGGGGAAAACATGCATCTTTTGAGGTCTGGAGCTATCGGGGGCGATCTGCAGAGGAGGAGAATGTGCAGAGGGAAGGGTTCCAGAGGTGGATCATGGAAAAGAGGCGAAGAAATTCAAATTTTGGAGCGAGGGGGAGAAAGGTATTTTTGGAAAACCACGACGGTTTATCGTGTGGGTTAAGAGCGGTAAGTGGTTTTTAGTCGAGGCCGCACGATTCCATTTATCGTTTGCTGCATGGCAGGGTAAAACCACTATTATCGTGCGGGTTAGGAGTGTTAATGCTCGACATCAATTTCCACGTGATATGGGATCTAGGCCGTCAGATCTCAAAGGGTGAGATCGATGGTGCAGAATGGTTGAGGGACTGGCATGTAGGTTTGGGAGGTGGAGCCCAGGTGTGATGACGTGGCAGGATTTGTGGGGTAGTGTGGGGTTATAAAATGAATGGGCAGAGTGATGGAATTATTGTTGGATCAGGGCCCAAAGCCTTTGATCAATGGTCGAGGTGTTTTGGAAGAAAACGAGAAGGCAAGGTGAAGTAAAGGGGCCTGCTTTAATACTTTTGCGAAGGTTGGGGGGTTTAATAAGGTTTCGAGGGTGCATAAGGATAGAAGAGTGGAGGTGTAGTTTATAGGAGAGGGAGCTAATAATAAGCATAATTTCGGTCTTATGAGGTAAGGGGCTAATTTTTCAGGCCAAAAGGCGCTTAAGGGCTTGTTTTGTGAGAAAGGGTGATTTTTAGCATAAAAACATAGTTTTTATGAAAATGTAAAGGGTCTGATGGGCTTAGTAGTTAGTTTTAAACAATGTAAAAATGGTTTTTACATTGTTTATGGGTTTTTAGAAGAAAATGATTTGTGAAGGGGATTTTGAGGGTATTTTGAGAGGGGAAAAAGGGAATGAATGAGGGTGTAAGTGAGGTGATGAAATGAGGAAAAAAGGCCCAAAAAAATGGATTTTTCTTTGCAACAAGGTAAACTTCGAGAAGGAAAAACATAGAGTTTATAGTGGAACAGTTAGGTGTAGGATCATGAAGGCAGTGAGATTTCTAGAACTCATAATGTTTCTTCAAATATTGTTTCTAGAAATCTAGGCTTTATAACTTAGTCATATTTTGATATCAGAAAAATTACTGATGACTAACACATTCTAATCAGAAATATCTGGTGGGATTGGAACAAGAACACATTTTTTTTGGGAGAAATATCCATGATAGTTTATGAATCACCCTAACATATATCCTTTATGGAAGTCATATGATGATATTTCTTCACACTTATTTATCTCTTGTCCCAACACAGTACATGTCATCACCACCACCCTTGAAAATTTGAACATGATAGTCTCATGGTCCTATCTAAGCTTGGAAGAAAATTTCAAAACTTAGTTACACAACATCATGGAAGATTATTATAAAGGTTTCCCATACATTCTAATCAACAATATCTGGTGGGATTGGAACAACAACACATTTTTTTCACGAGAAATATCCATGATAGTTTATGAATCACCCCAACATCTATCATTTATGCAAGTGATATGATGATATTCCTTCACACTTATTTATCTCTTTTCCCAACATAGTGCAAGTCATCACCACCACCTTTGAAAAATTGAACATGATAGGCTCGTGGTCCTATCTAATCTTGGAAGAAAATTTCAAAATTTCGTTACACAACATCATGGAATATTATTATAAAGGTTTCATGTGCATTCTAATCATCAAACTCTGGAGGGATTGGAAAAACAACGCATTTTTTTCATGAGAAATATCCATGATAGTATATGAATCACCTCAACATCTATCCTTTATGCAAGTCATAAGATGATATTTATTCACACTTATTTATATCTTGTCCCAACACAGTGTAGATCATCACCACCATCCTTAAAAAAATGAACATGATAGGCTTGTGGTCCTATTTAAGCTTGAAAGAAAATTTCAAAACTTAATTACTCAACATCATGGAAAATTATTATAAAAGTTTCCCATGCATTATAATCAGCAATATATGGTGGGACTGGAACAATATAAAAAAAAATTCACGAGAAATATCCATGATAGTTTACAAATCACCCCAACATATATCCTTTATGCAATTCACATGATGATATTTATTCACACTTGTTGGAGTGGGGTCCCCTGAGACACAAGTTTAAAAGTTCCATTTTGGGTAATATTATATGTGCGCGTGGCAAAAAGGGAGTCAAAGGGCTTTGGGGGTTGGTCAAAGTACCCTATTTTTGTGTAAACAAACTTAAATGTAAAGTGTGGGCCTCAAACCATGGTTTGATACCATAGTATCTGTGCCCTAGGCACATATAAATAGATACAAGATGTCTAAGTGAAATATTTCATAATGGTGATAGATATGTTATTCTTTTAGCTCGTAAATAGTCTGTAAGAGTCTCGTCGGGTGAGGGTTGGGTAAAAGGCTCCTGCTAGTTGTGTGCGCGAATACCTAGTTCTAGATGTGTGCGGATTCCGCTGGCTATGTGTGTGGAATGGATAGTAAGGGTTTTGTAAAGCTTTCTAAAGGAAAAGCCAATGTATTGACAGATCTAAATTATTAATAGAAGGAACATTTTTGGCAAAAGCTCTGTGTTATGTGATCTAGTTATTGTTTATGCTTACTGTTACACTTTAATGAGATCACACTATCTGTTTTCTTACTTATGAATGTGCAGAGCTAATTGATATGTTTATGTATGAATACTAACTTCTGTTAAGCAAGAGCAATATTTGGTTCTAATCTGTTGTCTACGCTAAGCGAACCCTATTTTCGTGATACTATATTTGTGCTCTGTTATAAGTTGTTGTGCAAGTTCTTTGGATAAATTATCTCCTGGTACATAATAGATCTATTTAAGTCTTTGATGTGATGTGGATTGGCTTCAGTTTTGTTTTTCTGCGCCAAAGTGATAGTGATTTTTTGGTATCGTGTTAGTATTTTCACAGTCTCTGTGCGCGCATCTGTATGAGTTCACTGTGGGTTTTTATCGAGTACCACTCATCAATTCATCCCTCAGGCTACAGAAACCTAGTTCCAACACCCCCCCATACTGCTTTAGGTGAGACTTTTTTCTACGCAAGAAGACCATTGCCAAAAGGGCTAGTAGTTGGAGGGTTTGTTGGTTTATCCATAAACACTGAACCTGTGTCAAGACCCCTCAAGACAATGACACTTATTTATATATTGTCCCAACGCAGTGCATGCCATCACCACTTATTTATATATTGTCCCAACGCAGTGCGTGCCATCCTATCTAAGCTTGGAAGAAAATTCCAAAACTTAGTTACAAAACATCATGGAATATTATTAAAAAGGTTTCCCATGCATTCTAATCAGCAATATCTAGTGGGATTGGAATAAAAAAACATTTTTTTCATGAGAAATATCCATGATATTTTTCGAATCACCCCAACATCTATCCTTTATGTAAGTCATATGATGATATTTATTCACACTTATTTATCTCTTGTCCCAACACAGTGTAGGTCATCACTGTCACCCTTGCAAAATTGAACATGATAGACTCATGGTCCTATCTAAGCTTGGAATAAAATTTCAAAACTTAGTTACACAACATCATGGAATATTATTAAAAAGGTTTCCCATGCATTCTAATCAGCAATATCTAGTGGGATTGGAACAACAACACATTTTTTTCACGAGAAATAACCAGGATATTTTACAAATCACCCCAACATCTATCCTTTATCAAGTCATATGATGACATTTCTTCACACTTATTTATCTCTTGTCCCAACACATTATATGTCATCACCACCACCCTTGCAAAATTTAACATGACAGGCTTGTGGTCCTATCTAAGGTTGGAAGAAAATTTCAAAACTTAGTTACTCAACATCATGGAATATTATTATAAAGGTTTCCCATGCATTCTAATCAGCAATATCTCGTGGGATTAGAAAAACAATACATTTTTTTCACGAGAAATTATAACAAATATCACAATTGAATTGATAAAAAATAGTGTTTGGAAGACAAGATTCACCCTATACCAAAAAAATAATGGATTATGGTAATTCCTCCACTCCCTCTTGGATGCCCCGGTGACTTCTTTGATGATGTTGCACAAGTTATCCCACATAGCTACAAAATGGGTTTGGTACTCTTCCTCTCCCAGTCTTAAAGCAAGAAAGTAAAATATACCCAATGTTAAGGCTCCAACAATTGAGTTGATTCCATTTCTCTTTGTACCCTTTTGGAAATTGCATCCATCAAAAGAGTCAAATCCATATAGTTCATGGGGGATTCAAAAATCATGATCAATTGGGTCAATAATTCATGATAGAAAACATCTACCTACATCACATCCTACAACATATCATAGATTCCCCCAACTCTTTGGACTAGCTATCTTTTAGACACATTCTCAAGGAGCTAAATACCACAACAAACAATATTTAAAAATAATCTCTCAAACTTCCCATCGATACCTTTGCAATATCAAAATCCATCAATAGGATGGAGTATGAAAAAATTATTATTGATGTCTAAACTCGAAAAATAAGCCAATGTAGATTGATGCATGCACATTCCAATCGTGACAATTAATTTCTACAACTTCTCAATAGAAAAAACAAGTAATATTTTTTCTTTGTTAACTTTACAACATAAACACCAATTTCACCCATAATTTTAGGATAAGTTTAAATATATGACCAAAAAGGTGGGAGGAGTATTTTGTGGTGTATTGAACAGGACTAGGGGAAACACATGTAGCATGGATGGGTAGAAGTAGGATGTCCAAGCATGGTTTACTAAGATCTATAATCCACACATTAGAGAATGAGAAGGGGGATTAAGGTCTAATGTCACAGGGGCTAAGGGGCCTAGAGGGAAGGTAACAAGAGAAATTGAAAGGGGAACCCCCGATAGTCGTGATAATGGGATTAGGGGCCCCATTATCACAACCAATAAGCTATTAACCCACAAACACTAAATTCCCTATCCATTAACCCCAAAGCCATAATCCCTTAACCCCTACACTCATAAACAATAAGCCATCAACCCCTTGACACATTAAACCTTAATCCATCAATTCCTAACCTAGAACCCATGAAACCCCTAAGCACTAACCCCTTATTCTCTTAACTCGTGACACTTAAACCTCAATCCATAACCTCTAAACACCTTAAAACCTAACCCCTTAACCCATAACACCTAAATCCCTTAATTATTAAGCTCTTAATCCCTAAATCCCTTCCCCCCCAAGCCCTTGGCCCTTAACTCTTAAGTCTTGAAGACCTTAACCACTTAGTATCCAAGGCAAAAAAAAACACCTCAAACCAACAAAATAACTTCTTAGGAGAATCCTTCACCTCTAACTAATAATATTGGTACCATTTTATTTTTAAAGAACTAGGTATAGGTCTCGAGGGTGTCTGTTTGTGGGTAATTCCCTTATTAACATGTGTACCAAATGTACAACAATTTTGAAACGACCTCAAAAATATTCTTACACACTTTAATAACTTAATGATTTTAGTTGTATATCACATATGTTGAAAGGAAACTATCATTTTATTATCAAACATAACTCTACACTTCTATCCACAATCCATTACATGAGTGCTTTACTCATTCTCTTAACTATTGTCCATCTCAATAGCTCCATGCAAACACATATCACCAAAAAAAAATCTAATCATTGTGTTGTCAATCTCCCGCCTTAACCATACCTTACCAAAATATTGATCATTGATGCACATTTAATCATAATTCATATAAATAAAGCTACATATTAACCATAAATAAATTCTTCCCATCCCTTAAAATTACCTATTGTAATGGCATGATCAATCCATACCTACACAACTGAATTCATTATTCTTTATGTTTCCTTACATGGTTGATACTCTTTGGAAGCTTATATGTTCCCATGATTAGCCTTCCAACGAGAATCCTTTGCTCTTGTCCTTTGTATGGCGTTGTCAAGAAATTGTATCATCATCATGTTCAATCATTCCTAAACACATAGCAAACTTAAAATTATATTAGCTTATTGAGAAAATAAAAAAGCATACGCCTCAATATTTTTAAATCATCATTTAATATCTAACATGCCTGAGTACATTTGCATGCACTCTATTAGGCATTCTCTTGATGCATTTATCAATGAAATTCTCACAATCAATTACTTAACTTTCCATATTTAACTATCATTCTCAAGATTATATCATTTTTACATTTTAACTCTCTTTGGTATATTTCTTGGCCCATCCACATCTAGTTTTTGAACCTAGCTCCCATACCACTCTGTAACATAGCCAAACCCCTTTGTACCTTGTCGAGGGTATATGTATCAATTTTTTGTTTTTACTAATTCAATTCTAACATTGTTATGATAACACCATCACATTCTCCTCATTAAGATCTTTCAAAAATTTATTAAAATTCAAGTTTGAATCATTAAGATACAATCATCCGAATATTTTCACCCTTAGTTCCATGTTAATGCTAATGAACAACTACCACATGGTAGATGAAATTGCATCTTAGTCCACATGTCACACCAAGTGGAGTGTTGAGTGAGCATTAGGGAAATCTAACTTACCATGTCTTTTACATTAGGGGAATTTTGAGGTCTAAAATGGGCCTCCTAAGGAAATTATAAAATAATAGTGGAAATAATAAAATAATATAAGATTACATCATCAAATTTTAGAGGAAAAAAGAATAAAATAATAAAACTAATTTTTCAACTCGTATTTTCAACTTATCTCCTTAAGTTTTTACTCAAATTTCGAGTGGAAACTATCGTTAGATGGAAAAATTAATTTCTCATCCAAGGAGTACCCATGTTGCATACTTTTGATGGACCCTGATACATGAAAAATGAGAAATACATGAAAAAAATGATTGCAATCACATTTTTTCATGTATTTCTCATTTTTTGTGTAGGAGGGTCCATCGAAAGTATGCAACATGGGTACTCGGATGAGAAATTAAATTTTTCATCCAATGAGTACTCCTGCTCAAAATTTGAGTAAAAGCTTAAGGAGATAAGTTCAAAATACGAGTTCAAAAAACAATTTTATTATTTTATTATTTTTTGTTCTCTTAAATTTTTTACTCCAAATATGGTGAATCATCCCCCATGGTTGACATCATCATCTTGAATCCTAGTTGTTCCTATAAATTTTATTCTTAGGAGGCCCATTTTAGACCTAAAAATTCCCCTAATGATAGCTCCAATTAATTTACTTTATTTTCATTTACATAATTGGGATTTTAAATAAAAATTTTAATCCATCAATTCCATGTAAATATTTATATTTCACCCTATTTAAATAATAACTAAACCCCAAGTGAAAATTAGACTCATGTGTAAGCATAATCCACATGTAGATTTCCAAAGTGTCAAAGGTTTCTTCCACAAAATTCGATAATTTGTTGATAGCACAACCCAACATATTTCCTTGCTCATGGGGTACAATTCCAACTTTTCATTGACTGCTGATGAGATCAAACCCTAAGGTAGAACCCCAAACGTTTTTACCAACTATATATGAGGTCAGCCACATACATTTTTACCAACTTTCTATGAGGTAAACCCCAAAATTTTTGTTGAAAATAGATGGATTCATCAACCATCGTTTAAATTTAATATGCTACACTTTAAAAAATTGTGTCCAATGTCACTGGTGGCTGACGACCTTATTGGCCATCAATGAAATTCAACACTTTACATTATGGAAAATTTAATCCAATATCATCGATCCCCGATGAAATTACCGACTATGGGTGAAATTTAATACTTTTACCATTTGAAACCCTTAATTCATTCCTCGATTGTCGATTCCATCGATGAGTTCCACACACAATGATAATAGGTTAAAATCAAGGAGTATACCTTTGAAAACTTTGGAGATTCGGTGGATATTTAAGGTTTTGCACTTCCTCCAACAAATCTAATAATTTTCATTAAACATTAGAGAGGATTATATCTATTGAGGGAAATCAATCAAATTTACATGTGTAAAAATAAAGGAGTTTAACTTTGAAAACTTTGGACATTTTGTTGATAATGAAGGTTTTGCACTTCCTGCATCTAATCTAGGAATTTTCATTAAACATTAGAGAGGATTATGTCTATCAAGGGAAATCAATCAAATTTACGAAGAGCATCAACCTCTAAATGATCATTGTTTGGGTAAAAATATTCCCCCAAATTCCCTTCTTCTTCATTTATGGAAAGTTCATGAATATAGTTGACCATATGCTTATCCACATTCACTCATATAAACAAATTTCCTGTGAACGTTCACTAACCCTAAAGTTTATGTAGAAATTTCTCTTAAGCTAGTCTTTGCACCAAAATAGGCAGGAGCCACATGAAAATGAGCATACTTACCAAAGTTATTGCCCACCATAATTTATCATTGCTTAGTATATAAGCAGATAGGAGTAAAATGTACACATGCAAACTTAATTGAGGTTGCTATCCACCAAAATCTAAGAAAGCATTTTCACATGATTAGGAAAGAGGATTATGTAGTTTAAGTTTTCCACTTCAAACATCAATTTATTCCCTTAATATAGATTAATATCAAACATAATTTAGATATGATTTTTTTCAAGTTGGAAACTAATCTGGGAAAGAGTCTTTTCCACCCAACCATAAGCTCAATTTCACATCAAATTTCTACAACTAGCCACCCCTTATATAGGACATGATACCACAAGGGGAAATATAATAACTCAGTAGTATATAACTACGTGAAAACAACTCTCTTTCACACATAAATAAAATTTATGGGTATCCTTTCCCAATTCAATATAGGCCTCTGCATTCTCTTAATTCCTCTCAGCTTGGTTAGCAAAGCAAAAAGGGAATTCCCTTTTTAGCTCTAAAGTCCCTTGGAAATTTCCTTACCTCTTGCTTTTCATTCTCAACCAACACACAATAAATCACAACCCACTCTGCCCAACTAGAGTCCATAACTCTTTTTTCTAGTGTTTGACAAGAAAAAATCATTTTTAGGGAGCCGATAACACACCAACAACATTCGCTTTTGCATTTGGCACATTTATTCGCATAAATGGACACTCAAAATGCAGTTTAATCACCTAAAATGCTTCATCATTCATTCCACTTTTTAATTTCACTACTTAATAACTTGTGTGCCTTTTTTCCCTTATGCATGTATCCCTTTATGCATGAATGGACAAATTTCTCTATCTACGAATGTCTTAGACCTCCTTTTTCCTTCATGGGTCTCTGCCAATTTCAATATTTTCTCATAATATAGTCCCACATTTACCTTAGTCTCCCAGGAAATCCCTGTGTCAGCTTCAAAATCCAAGGGCTACACTCAACCCATTCCTTCCATTAAAATTTTAAGAGCTATTGTAGTTGCCATCCAATGTCCCATATTTATGAGGGTGACTGTTCAACTATCTAATCCTTCAAAATCAATTGGTTATTGGGCAAGAGGAAAAAGGCTTAGATTCAAATTTAAAGTTCATGGAAAGGCTTTATCAAGACAATTCCCTGCAACACCTTCAATGTTTTACACTCACGGTATCATATCTCATATTAATTCTCATATGTTCTAAGTTAGTTGTGTCATCATATTGATTAATCAACCATTTAGATTAAATATACATTTTTCCCTCATTTATCTAGTCATTTTTGTTGCACTAACTACACATTAATGCTGAAAAATTTAGTACAATGTCATGAAAATAATTAATTACAATTTTACAAATTAACTGACGAGTCCAAATTGGATGTTATAATAACCACATGAAGAACTTTTGAATCTGCATTTAATATTTGTTATTTTAGTTTCAAGGTAAGTCTATATATAAATAAGAGTGACCTCTTCATTCTAAATGAGGACTCTTAGAGCATATTCCATACTATGATGAAATAGAATAAAACTTCTTGAGATTTTATCTTGTATATATTGTAATTTTACAATTATATATATATAACACGTATTTATTTACTTTATGTTGTTATAGTGTAATTTACTTCCTTGATTTTTTGGAGACCGAGCTCACTTCATGAGAACATAGTGGCCTTTTGTTTTATTTCACTTCATGCAATTTGATTTCATGATTATATTTACATTGATGGAAGATTGTTTTATTTTTTTTGTAATGATTATTTTCAACTCATAGAATAATTTTCCTTTATCAACAACAATTCATGGAAATAAGAGGTGCGTGGATCATGTCAAGGGATAACCTCGTGAGAGTAAGGTCCCAATAGCATTATCAATGTTCAATTACATGGTCATTGATAAGAATGATTAAGTAAGATATTTTCTTTTTTTCTAAGTTTTCATATTCATTCCATCACCAGAAAAATTCAAACAATGTACTTGCTGTCATGGAACTAGCCTAATGTCTAATGACATTGTTGACAATTAGTTGGTTTAAACCCCTCGACTATTTGTATTTATTTAACATATATAATGCACTTTTAATAATTCATTTTTAAGAAATATTGTAAGATTTTTTTGTTATAAAATTAGATTTCCCTCTTCTTGCTTAATTCAATGAAGAGGTGGATAAAATAACATATTTTAGGATAACCATACATACATAGTTATCATTAAAACCTCCCAAGCATTTGGGACACACTCAATTGACTAAACTATTGTAACACATGCCATATAATTGTTATGTTTCCATACTCATCTCTCTCATATTAGGTTGTACAAGTGTCTCTCATTATTTAAATACAAATTTAGGATAACTTTAAACAAATATTATTCAATTTTTAATCATATGAATGTTTATTTGGGAAACTCTTGTGCACTTTTATTTGTGCCAAGAATTATACCTAGTGTAAAGTAGGGAATGTAAATTCACTACTACCACCTTTATAAAAATTATATCAAAAACTTGTATAACATATAGAGTTATCAACCATACCTTAAAAATGATGAAAAAAACTTGAATGACCCTTAACACCCTAATAGTTATGGATATGTAATATACTTGAGAGTTCAAAAAATTCAAATCGAAAAAGGAGTATGGATAAAAATAAATATATGGAAGTGAAAACCTAAAATTCTCAAAGTCAAAAAGACTTCGCTTCTAAGGTTAGGGTTTCCGACGGTTAAACGCAGAGTGTTTTATTTGTGGAAGGGGCAAAGTCAAGGTATATAAGTCGAGGACTTCATTTCAAGGTGCGACGCACGAGAAGAACCCTAGAACGATGAAGTTAAACTGATAGAGAGGCCTATCGATGGCGGGAATAAGCATGGTTAAATGCAGAGTGTTTTATTTTTCGAAGGGGTGAAGTCGAGGACATTAATTCAATGTGCGACGTGCGGGAAGAACCCAAAAATGGTAAAGTTAAACTGATAGAGAGGCCTATCAATGGCAGGAAGAAGCATGGTTAAACCCGGAGTGTTTTATTACAAATAAGCATTGAGTGCCCGACTACTATTTTTTCTTGCAATCTGGAATTTTCTCTCCTAATTCCAACATCTGTGTCCATAGTCGAACTCGTTGTGAAATTCAGTGGCCATTCTCTCATCCATTCTTCACCATTAAAAATGATTTGGAACTAAGAGAAAGGCCCTCGGTCATATGTTCAATTCTTAGCCCCTTTATTGGTGAGTTTGTTTGAAGATTTTGTTCACAACGATTTCTTTTGACTAGCCAAAAATTTTTATTCATAATTTTAGGTTTTTTATTGCATTATGTTTATTCTATATTGGAGCAATGAATTGATTTGAAGGATGCCATGTGTTGTGCAAATTGGTTGGTAATAATCTGCGATATTTCAAGGGAAAATGGAAGAAATACATAACACATACAACATCAGCAGCTTATCCTTGCAGAAGAAATGGGGAACTGATTAATTCACCTCAAAGCAAGGAAGACACAATCCAACGCTCCGTCTAGAACAAATTTTTCCTATGTTCTCCAAAAAATCACGAGGGTTTGTTACAGTGAAGATTGCACCGGTCATCATATAAATGGGTCCAGAAGAGGTCCGCCCTGGCATAAATTATGTCTCGTCAAATTCAGTATGCATTAAATTCATTAGTGTGACGGTATTAATTAATTCAGTCTCGATTAAGGATTGCCTTATTGTAGCTTCTATGCTTTCTAAGACCGAAAAATTAGGTTTCCAGGGATTCATATAATTTATCTCGGCTCAAATGGCCAGGGCTTCGATTATCGCAACATTCATTCATATGCTCTACCTTGTTCAAGGCAGATATTGTTGGAAGGTTCAACTGAACTTTGTGAGGTTAAACTAATAGAGAGGCCTATCGATGGCGGGAAGAATCATGGTTAAACGTTGAGTCTTTTATTTGTGGAACGGGCGAAGTCGAGGTATATAAGTCAAGGAATTTATTTCAAGGTGCGATGCATGGGAAGAACCCAAGAATGGTGAAGTTAAACTGATAGAGAGGCCTGTCGATGGCGAGAAGAAGCATGTATTGGGGAATGCATGGACTTTATGGTTCGACAACCCTTTGGGGAAATCCAAGTCGGTAGCATGTGGCAGCTCCCTTCGTTCAGTATATACCTTCAATACGGTTGAAGATTTATGGTGGTAAGTGCTTTCAGATCTTCAAAATTAAAAATATGCGGTTCATCGGGGTTTTCTCTACCATTTTCTCATGTCCTGTATCAACCTGATCACGCAATGTAGTTTATACAACAACATGTTTTTTCCAAGAAAGCTGCCCTCAGTGACAAATTTCCACTGCTTTAAAGTGGGTAATATCCCAAGTGGGAAGACCTTACATGTGCCCACGGAGGAAAGTGGACTACCACTAACACCCAATGTGACAAGGCTAGATTGGATTGACTATGGCTTAACACTGTAAAACTCCAACTATCATACATACATGTGTGTGCATGGCCATTTTTGTGTAGATTCAATTATCCTCATATGTATTTTGTTATCTGATTCCAGCTGTTGAACATGATCGGTGAACAATTTTATGAAGGCGATGAAATTTCTGGTGTTGTGGCTAGTGTGAGAGCTAGATTTTTTTATCTGATTCTAGTTGTTGGACATGATCTGTGAAAATTTTGACGAAGGCGGTGAAATTTGTGGTGTTGTAGCTAGTGTGAGAGCTAGATAAGAAATTATTGACTTGTGGACCATAACTACCACCAATGAAGCTTCCCACGTAATTTATTTATTTTTCATCAAGGGAATGTCTTTGTAATGCGAATCTCTTAGAGATAGACTGTGTAAGATGAACGGCAGGATCAGTTAACTATTAGATATCACAAGATAGCAAAATAATTAACCACACTAAGATTGCATACCAAGATAGAAAAAGAATTAACCACACCGAGATTGCATACCCCATGGTATGGGGACCAAATCTATGTCTTGTGCAAATAGTGTCACTTGATTTTTGTTTTTCTTTTCCTCTCCCTTATTTACTTTGACCCATTCCTTTTCATTTGTTTTAATCATATTTTTAACTAAGTTTGATTGATTCTCTTTGTTCATGAGTTCATAAGGTTCCATTTCCCTCCCATTTTTAATTTAATCCAATGATTCACCTTGTGTATCCTCTCTTGCGGGGGTTGAGGATACCATCAAATCTTGCTTCAACTTTTCCCAAATTTCTTTTGATTGGCATCCGTGTCTGATTGATTCTCATTACTCAAAAGTTTAGAAGGGTCGATTTCCCTTCCCTCTTCAATTTGATCCAATGATTCACCTTTCTCATCCTCCCTTTAGGAGGCTGAGGATACCATTACATCTTGCTTCAAATTTATCCAGATCTCTTTTGATTGGCATTTCCTTTTTTTCTTCAAGGATTACTAACTATGAGGGATCTGCTACTTCCACCATGGGACAATTTTCCTCAACACCTTGCTACCAAGTGGGTCATTAGATATATTTCTTTCTCGGGCATAGGCACCTTAGAAAAAAGGTTGCCAAGAATATGAAAACCCATTCAAGGATATTTGTACTAAATCTTCATTCGTGAGCTCTTTCTTGTTGTTGAACATTGATCATGGAGTTTATTTATTTTAATCAAAGAAGTGGTTGTGGTATCTATTTTGTTCATTTGTGTGTCTTTAATCTTGTTCCTTAGAAGCATATTTCAATTAATTTTCTCACCTCGATATAGATTGAAGATAGCATCAAACATCTCCTTACTGGTGGTCTTATTGATGATGTGAGGGATCCTTCATGGAGTCGAGGATGACTTGCTTTGTTTTGGCTATCTTCCTTTTATATTTTTACCAATGTTATAAATTGGTATGTCATTCAAACTTTGTCTTTACAAAATGCTAGAGGTCATTATCCTCTAACAACATCTATATTTTCACTTTCATGGTATGAATTTGGAGGGACCTTATAATCCGTTTTTGTATCTCAGATTGAATGTAGTCAAATTATTACTCTTGGATTACACTACTAGAAAAAATATATCAAATACCTAAATACAAACTACCATAGGGCCATATTACTTTTCTCAAGCATGAATCATGGGCATCCCACTATTGAAACCTTCCTACAACTTCCTATCTTAAGTAGAAGTCCTACTCTCCAAACAGAGGTTATTGGAAAGTTTCAACAATCATGCTCTGATGTCATGTAAAAAATTAGACATTGGTAAGAAAATTATGTTTTTTTTAAATCCAAATGGAAAATATATTTATATTTCATAGAATTTGTGTTGGGGAAAAATTGTATAACATTTAGAAGTATTTCTTGCTGGTCCAAATTAATCAACATTGTGTCAAGCTACAAAATTCTAAACTATGATCCAAAACTATGCCCTGGAGTAGGCACATGGGCATTACATTGTTCTAAATTCACTAGCTTGTAGATCCTCCAAAAAATACCAACTGACACTCACAAAACATGGAAAATGCATTTTATTTAACCCCATCATAATGGGAGGCATGTTGTTCATCATCCATCTTGCTGAATTTTGATTGCAGATCTAGTAGGTGCCTTAAGTATAAATCAAGGTTCCCTTTCAAAAATTTGGTCTCAATCCTCTTTGTGAGAAAATAAATTGATATTAAATTCTCTTCTGCAAAGTAAGGAAGAGATAAATCCTTATTCCAATGAGATCAAGTTCCATGAATATAAAAAGGTTGGGTTGGCTAGCGAAAAGAGAACTTTCCAACCAGGTCATAATTAGTGAGATTGGGGGCCAGATTTTGTGCAAGGACTAGTGAGATTTTGAAATATATAACTTCATGATATCTTTTAAGTTGATGTAAGTTATCCATATTTTCATTAGGAGTCCCGTTTGTTCACTTGTTGGGTAATCAAACTCATGAATAAAATCAAATAATTTGTCTCATTGTAGAGGGGAACCTGTTGCAAGAATATTTCTAAGTTAGATGGCCATAGCCTTCCAATGTAATGGAAATGATAGGTAGACATCTATAACAGACACCACGAGCCATCACCCATGCCTTCCCTTTGCTTGTGTTTTTATCGACAGTTAAATTAAGATAAATTTTAACATTATCAGGGTCTTGAATAAAGTTTGCCTTTAACAAATTTTATTCTATTGCAGATGTTTCTATTATTAAGAGGGAGGGATATAGTACCATTATTTTGGGACCATTGACATTTTCAACGTATCGCATGTTGGATTGTTGACAATTTCAGTGTATAGCATGCTGAAATTGAAGTTTAGTAACATCATTTTTAGGTCTAGATTTTTCCCTCTATAGCTGAAGTTTCTCATAAAATAACATTGTTTG
Organism: Pinus albicaulis; assembly: GCA_034641835.2. Lineage (NCBI taxonomy): Eukaryota > Viridiplantae > Streptophyta > Pinopsida > Pinales > Pinaceae > Pinus > Pinus albicaulis. The sequence continues at coordinate 235,507,101 of CM076572.1, forward strand.
TGGAAAGTTGCATTAACTTGTTATTGTTATCCTATCATATCTATCATTTATATGACCTTGGTAAATGGTACTAAGATTGGTAGCGCAAAGCATAAAGTGCATCTTTGTAATATTCCCAAATAAGAAAAGCAGGAATATAGTGCAAAATTTTGGAACAATAACATAGATCCTCATTTATAAAGCAAGAGGCCAATATGAAGACCTTTCATATGTTATTATAGCAGAAAAATATGTTTAAAATATGGCCCATAAAATAATAACAGGAAATACAAGCCTCCAATGAATAAAATGCCTCAATATGAGGTGCTGCAACCATATATAAAAGCTGGAAAACCCTTACAGCATTATTTTATTGGCTCTGCAACAAAATTTTATTATACATAAGATATAAATCTGATATGTGCCTCAAAATCTAGATATATATTAGATCCATGCACTATACAAGCTCCTCTAAAGAACCCCTTAAGGGTTTTCAGCAAAACACCAAGTACAAGATGTAGATCTGTGATCTAAGACTATAGATCTACTGAAAAATATAGATCTGGAAAGTGTGGCTGATCTAATATGATCAATAAAATAGCCTCCTCCAATAGATCCTCAAAGTGAAGGGCAGATCCCCATCACTAGAAAATCAGCTCTCCAAATGGTGTGCTAAACCACCCTGCAACTCCTCCTACAGAAATAACACAGATCTGGAAGTAAAATTGCATTCTAGGGATCAAAATAAGTTTGGAATAATGCTAAGATCTAAAAATTATCCCAAATCCCTTCAATATTTTCCTCCCAATGAAGTAGAAAACTCCTCCACTAAAAATGAGCACTGAAATGTCCTAGATCTAGAGATCTAGTCTCCACTTGCTACAGCTTGCAAAAACAACCAAACCCTCAATAGGATCTGCACTATAGTTGCTTGGCCTTAAGCCAGATAGTGGAAAATGTAGTGCAAGACTCCTCCAAGAGCTCCTTAATGGAAGAGGTGGGATTCTTGATCAGGAACACCGTGTGCTAAACAACACTCTATCTCAGCTAAACAACAAGAGAAAGATATATGTCTAAAAAGACCATATATTCAGAAATATAATATACATCAACCACCTCCATATGGTTGCCATCCTCTTCCTTAAATATAATATGAGCTTGAAAACCCTAATCCCCATCCCAAAATATCACTACATTCACACCAAGCATCTCCATCTAAAATTGTGCTATCCCTCATTGATGGCCACTCCTCCATGACAACGTTGTTGATTTGGTCAAGTTTGACCCAGTAAAAACAATCCATCCCATTTCACACCAAGGGTTCTTCAATTAAGCTACCAAGATTTGTCTTCTTCACATTTGTCATTGATTTATTCATTATCAAGGAGAACTATGGACCTCCTTTTCCCTCTTATTCTTTAAACAAAGCAATAAAACAAAATTGAATATTCCAATTAGCTCATGACTAATTGGGAATATTATTGTCCTCCCTTCCCAAATGTTGCTTGTCCTCAAGTAATTAACAAGGTGAGTGCTTCAATTCTTCTCCTCCTCCATTGGTTACATAATAAAGTGATAAGCTTCCCTAATAAGCTACGTGTTCACCAATCCATCCCTCCATGAATTTCTCCTCCAAAGTTCTCATGAGATACAAATAATCCATCCCATAAGGAGACAATAGTTAAAATGAAACAAACATGGTTTTCCCAATGTTCTCCCTGAAACATGTAGCATAGTGAACATGGATAATATCCATCCCAAAGGTCACATACATACATCCCATCCTCCCTCCATACATTCCCAAAAAAAATTACAAGTACATCATCAATGTATGGGATCAAAACTACATAGATACAAATAGAAATTTGTGCATATGGAGGTGGGTCATAGTCTCACATGTGGAACCAGCACAGTGCATCTCTTGACTGCATCAAATCATGATGTGGTAAGTGTTTTCCCCACCACTTGTTTCCAAATTCATCCCACTATGGCTGAAAGTGTGAGATATATGTGGTGCCTTGGAGTGCACCCATCATGATACAAAATAATCTCCCTTTGTCCTCCAAGGGAGTGGCCATGTTCAAAATTTTTTGTGGCCCAAATTTGGCCATGAATTTTATATGGTATAGTGCTCCTCCTTGGAGCTAAGGCCTACATAAACATAGTAAAAGAATGCATATGTTCATAAAATAAAACATTAGGTACACAAGCATATCTTTCACCAACATTTCTCCTCATACAAATGGAGTGGTGCATAGATCTATCTCCTCTCTCAAAATAAGAAAGAGATGGCTGAATTAACTCCTTTATAGAGTTATGTTGTAGTCAAAACTCCACATGGTTCATGCATCTTTGAAAATTCTGATATAGTTCCTCTTCAAAGCCCTTCCAAGTGTAGCTTCTCATCACGATGTTGTAGAATCTCATGGAATATGTATGGCTGAAAAATAACTCCTCATAGGCTCTTTGTAGAAACTTCTCCTTGAGATTAGAGGCTATAGATAAGAAGATCCTACCATGATAATAGATGAATACATATTGGACTAAATATCTGTCTTCATGTAGCTTGTCATAAAGTATCATGCATGTGTGAAGATCCTTGGAATAATCCACCAAAAGTTGGGATTTCCAATATGGATCAATCTCCCATAGTGATAGCGTTGATGATCTTTTAAAAGGAATGTCTGTCATATGGCTGCTCTCCTCCTTGACATATCATATGTCAAAGGTATATGTTGGAAGGTCATTCCTTCCATGATTCTCCTCCCATAGTGCAGAATATAAAATGAGAGTAGGTAATAATGATGTTGGGAGAATGTCTCCCTCTTCCTTGAGCCTACCCAAGACTCCCAATGTTGTATCATTGCCTTCTAATGCTCCCATCCCTCTTGGATATATGCTTGGAGCATCATGTTGTGAGATATATCTCACCAAATCTAAATCAGGTGGCCTCCTAGGTGGTTTGCCACTAGATAATAGTGTCCCATTCAGCAATCTCATGAGCATAATAGATGGGACTGTAAGGTCCTTACTTCCACTGCGAAAATCCATCTCTGATTTATGTGTGGAAGTTGTATGTGAGGGATATGTATGCATGCCTTTGATCAATTGAGTCTTACCACTCTTTTTATCCATTCATTCCATCTGCAAAGCCTCCCAATCAGTGGCGACTTTCCCCAAAGTAATCAACCATTGAACACCCAATATCACATTGGTGTAAAATATTTCAACAACAAATAAGTGATCAATCAATGTATATGTTCCCATGGTGACTGATAATGAAGGGACATAATGCATGCATTGCATAGTTCTATCTCCTGGGAAAAAAACAAAAAATCCCTCAAAATCATTAGTGGGTATTTCCCTCCTTTGCACTAGTTGGGCATCAATAAAATTGTGGGTAGCCCCACTATCAAGCAAAACAGAAAACCTTTGATTCAAGATGGAAACTTGAACTCTTAAGGTAAAGTACTTAGGTAATCCTCTCAAAGATGGAAGAGCCCCTCCAATAGGAGCAAATTCTCCATTCCCATCTCTTGATGGTGTTGGTTCTCCTCCTGCAGCGTCAGCACTGTGACCCCTTCTTGGTTCATATTCTTCCTCCTCCTCATCATCTAAGAAGACCTATATGTAATGTGTTTTTCCAGCTACACATCTATGTTCAGGTGCCCAAGCTTCTTGGCAAGTCAAGTAAAGCTTCCTTCTTCTTAGATCTCTCCATACATAATCATCAAGAGGTTTCTTGTATTACTCTACTTTTGAAGGAGCAACCTTTTCTTATTTTCCATTTGATGGAAATGAGGGATTGTGCTGAAAAGTTGCCTTTGCTTTTGGCAAGGCATCTTGAAGGTCTCTAGCCCATTCAATGGAATCATGTAGGGTAGTGCGCTTGGTAGACTTAACCAACCCATGAATAGGTTCATCTAACCCATTAATGAACATGCACACCCTTCTTACTGCAGACAAATCAGGAACCATAACAAAAAGTCTTAAAAATTCAGAGATGTAAGTTTTTGCATTACCTGATTGTTTCAACTTTGCAAGGCTCATGAATGGTGCTTCTAGATCTCTTCTATCAAATATTTCCACCAGCCTTCTAGTGAACTCTGAATAAGCAGTCACATTGGCATGACCCAATGTAGACATGCCATGGAACTTCTAGTCATGTGCTTCATCCTCAAGGTGCAGCGCTGCAATATTAATGGCCTCCATTTCTGGAAATTTGTTCAACTGAAAGTAGATGTCAATTTTTTCTGCCCAAGATTTGGCAGTACACTTGGATGACCCATCAAAATTGGGTAAAAATAATCTGCCCATAGTGCAATGTCTATCATGATTCTGAATGAATCCACCACTTCTATGATGATGCCTTGTTCTTATATTGTCCTTTATTTGAAAAAAATCCTAATAACTTAAGTGATCCTTGAATCTATGAGTTTGAGATTATTACTCCAGAAAATAGTCTTCAAGGGATTCTTTCTCCTGAAACCCTTCATTTTCCACAGCAAAAAATGTAGGCATCGTAGAGCATTGGGAAACTTGTGGTCGATGCACTGGTTGATCATTCCAGTGATGAGACATGCCAGAGCCTTCTCCATGATGAAATCCTTTACGGGATTCCTTGAATATGTCCATCCTCATCTCTTTGATCTCTGTAGTAATGTCTTGCATGGCCCTAAGAAGGATCTTAGGGAACTCCTTCTCTTCATCTTCACCTCCAGATAAAGGGGTTTTACCCTTGTCTTCTTTATCATTTGTATGATCAAATATTTTGTGGCTTCTTCTTTGATACCTCTTCTCTCTGTCAGTAAGAGGCTCTCCTTCTTCAAATGACATATTGGCTTTTAGAATGCACAAGTTGTGCCAAGATAATGCTTTGATACCACTGTAATATTCCCAAATGGGAAAAGTAGGAATATAGTGCAAAATGTTGGAACAATAACGAAGATCATCATTTATAAAGCAAGAGGCCAATATGGAGACCTTTCCTATGTTATGACAACATGAAAATATGTGTAAAATATGGCCCATAGGATTCATAACAGGAAATACAAGCCTCCAATGAATAAAATGCCTCAATATGAGGTGCTGCAACCATATATAAAAGCTGGAAAACCCTTACAGCATTATTTTATTGGCTCTGCAATAGCAGTTTATTATACATCATATCTAGAGCTGATCTGTGCCTCAAAATTTAGATCTATATCAGTTCCATGCACTATACAAGCTCCTCTAAAGAACCCCTCAAGGGTTTTCAGCAAAACACCAAGTACAAGATGTAGATTTGAGATCTAACACTATAGATATACTAAAAAATATAGATCTAGAAAGTGTGGCTGATCTTATATGACCAATAAAATAGCCTCCTCCAATAGATCCTCGAAGTGAAGGGAAGATCCCAATCACTAGAAAATCAACTCTCCAAATGGTGTGCTAAACCACCCTGCAACTCCTCCTACAGAAATAATGTATATCTGGAAGTAAAACTGCACTGTAGGGATAAAAATAAGGTTGGCCTGATGCGAAGATCTAAAAATTATCCCAAATACCTTCAATATTTTCCTCCCAATGAAATAGAAAACTCCTCCATTGAAAATGAGCACTGAAATGGCCTAGATCTAGAGATCTAGTCTCCACTTGCTGCAGCTTGCAAAAAAACCAAACCCTCAACAGGATCTACAATGTATTTGAAAGAAGAAGCTTTGCCTTAAGCCATATAGTGGACAATGTAGTGCAAGAATCCTCCAAGAGCTCCTTAATGGAAGAGGTGGGATTCCCGATCAGGAACACCCTGTGCTAAACAACACTCTATCTCAGCTAAACAGCAAGAGAAAGATATGTGTCTAAATAGACCATATATTCAGAAATATAATATACATCAACCACCCCCATATGGCTGACATCCTCTTCCTTAAATAGAATATGAGCTTGAAAACCCTAAGCCCCATCCAAAAATATCACTACATTCACACCAAGCATCTCCATCTAAAACTGCGTTGTCCCTCATTAATGGTCACTCCTCCATGACAGTGTTGTTTATTTGGTCAAGGTTGGCCCAGTAAAAATTATCCTGCCCCTTTCACACCAAGGGAGATTCATTTAAGCTATCGAGATTTGTATTTTTCACATTTTGCATTGATTTATTCATTATCAAGGAGAATTATTGACCTCCTTTTCCCTCTTGTTCTTTAAACAAAGCAATAAAACAAAATTGAATATTCCAATTAGCTCATGATTAATTGGGAATATTGCAATCTTATACTATGATTTTTTATTTTTTTATTAATAGGTAGTACAAAGGTAATTTATGGAAAGACTATCACTATATTGATTTAGTAGTACTTTTACACTGTTTTTTATTTTTTTTTCAGAAATGAGAAAATCCAAGCAATAAAAATTGAATGAAGGACATGTGAATTTGGAATCAAGGAAAAGGAAGAAAATAAAGAAAAATAGATATGAAACAGTGGATGATAATGTGGATGAGGACAATAAGTATGATATGTATTTAAGAGGGATGAAAGATATGTAAAGGTTTGTTACAAACCTTTAGAACATTTTTTATTTTGATATTTGATTGATTGTCTAAACTATTCAGTCTTGCATGAGAGTTTCCTTGTAAAAAATATTAGACGGTGAAAGTTTTAGAGAAAGTATGAAGTCAACATAGTTTCCATGTCACAAGCTAAGTCTAGCTCCGGGAGTGTGACATAAAAGTATTTTATTGGCTATTTTTCATCTTGAAATTTTCCTTGGAAGCAACATGTTCTTTTCTAGCTTCTATATACACACATTATGTTTGTCCAAACCCTAGGATTGATCTTATAGGGAAGACTCACATATGTTAAAATATGTTCATCATGGAACTATAACAAATTCATTATATTTTTTTTTTCAGTCAACTATCCTTACCCTTTTCTCTTGCTTTTACCATGTGTTCAATACATTATTATTGTCTCGAAACTTGACTCTTGATTTACCACTTCCTACTTGAAGTATAGTATTTTTTGTAACTGTGAAATGTTTGTTACTAATCCCACCATGAATACCATAGTTCAAAGCAACTAAAACTGAAAAATATTGACAATTCTCTCCTACTTCTCTATGAATGCACCTCTTAATGCCTTTTAACTTGTGTTTTCTTGACCTGTCCATTGCCCCTGATAATGTGATTCAAAGCGAGAATTTGAACAATCCTTATCATCATTTGGTGAGCCTTTCTCTGATTCTTCATAATGGATTCTATCTTTCCTTATACAATCATTATTTTGAAATAGGTGTGGAGAAAAAGCCTTGATATCATTTGCTACTCTTTTTTTCAAGTTACCATCCAAAGTATTTGATATATTGTCTTTAGTATCCCCGTTAATGCATCTTGGGGGTAATACCATTATATAAGCATTAGATTCCATTCTCACTTGAGAATGAAATGCACCACTTGACAACCTATCATTTCTATAAAAATCCTTTTCTTTAGGCTTCCTTTCAAGCTCATAATCACTTCTCCAATTTTCAAAAATAAAACGGTGAAAATAAGTGATAAGGTTAATGAATACCCATCTCAACATAGGGTTTTACCTATACATAATATCTTCCCTAAAGATAGAGAGGAGGGAAGGAAGAGAAAGGATTAGTCTATAATATTGGACCTTCCCCTCTTAATGTTGAGTCTACATAGTGTGAAGTTAGAACCTCCTCAAAACACTAGTGTACCAGTAGTAAGTACCAAAAAAATTCCACAACCAGGAAAAGGGGATTTTCATTGGAGAATTGGAGGCACTAAAGTATGCTTCATATAGGATATCCATGAAGGAAAATATTATATTCTAGAAAAATAATATTCGCAGAAACTATGGACCTGTGACTGAAAATTGTCTTAGCAACATTATCTGTCTCTTACTTGGCCTCCATTATTTTTTAATGCTTGTCATACCTAAGGGTTTCATAGACTTATGGGATCTTCGTTGTCTTTGAAGGACTGAATTGAGTTTTTGAATTAGTTCTTCATCTCCTTTAACATAAATATCACATATTAAAAGGGATATTATACTGAATTTATTCTTTCAGAGGATTTTCGGTTCAAATTTATACTTGTTCATATAGAGAATAAGGTCGATTTGAACAAAACCTCTTGTGGTTTCTTTGCTACTCTCAAATTTTGTTGTCTTTCTGCTGAATATTAGTGACTATGTGGATGGAATTTTTTGATGATGTGTCATTTATAGACTACAGTTCCTTCATTTTATATGTAACGTCATCATCATGCATGTGAAATGACATCTAGTTTTTTTTATCTATTTTCCTTTCATGTAATTTTATAGATAGAATATTAGACGAGTCCATATTTGTTAGACATGTCATGTTTCCTGTAATATTCCTAAATTAGCATGTAGCTAATTGGAATATTAATTTTTCTCTAGTCATTTAGTTAGAAGAATAAATGGGTAGGGAGGCCCATAAATCTATTTAGTAGGCATAAAATCCCTCTTAATATGAAAAGGGATCATAATTATAGCTGTATAAAGCACCCTCATGTGTGAACAGAGGCTAATGCATGTGGACAAGTTCAATTTTGACCAAGTCAACAACATTGGTATGGGAGGAGTGGATCATCAATAGAGACAATGCAGTATGAATAGGAGGAAGATTCCATGATGGTGGAAACCCTAATGGGTGGGACCCAAGGTGAGAAGGCTCACATTTGTTTATAAGGGGGTCAAGGCATCCATAGTGAGGCATGTTATTGATTATTGATTTTATGGTCTACATGACTATTTTCATTCTTCAATTGTTTAGTTGAGATTGTTGTGTTGTTTAGCACCGGGTGTTCTCGAGCAGGAATCCAATATCCTTCCTTGAGAGGCCTCTTGGAGGAGAATTGTACCATCATTTCCACACATCTGGAATTCTATCCAAGCTTCATTCTTCAACTACAACATATTTTTTGCAGAGTATTGTGTTGTGTTGCAGGGTGTTGTAGTGGAGGGTTGATAAACCCACTTCCGGAGCTAGTTTTTCAGAGGAGGAAGCATTCTTCACTTTGGGAGTTCAACAAGGGAGGTTATTGAGATTTATTTCACATATTATCACCATTCCAACATATTCCCATCATATGCATCACATTTTACCTCTTTGACTGCGTAATTTCAGTGATCATTTGCAGTGGAGGTTTTAGTGCTTGATTTGGAGGGTGAGGTCTTCGTGTTAGGATCAGCCTTTCACTTGAAGGATCTATTGGAGGAGATATATTCATTACTTATATCATCTACAACCATATTAATCCATTTATTCAGTGGCAACTTCTATTCAACCCTAGGGTTGCATTCCGAAATTTTGGTATTTTGTATATTTCAGGAAACCCTTTCCAAGTTGTCTTGGAAATGTGTTTGGGAGCTTAGATCTCTACTCCCGGCACTTTATGAGCCATACACTAGTAGATCTATATTATTGTACATTTCCAGTAGTAGTGTACCATCTAAAATTGCGTTGTAATTTTTCTTTGGCATTCTTTTATGTAGCAGCATTTCATATTTGGCATATGTATTCATGAGAGGCTTGCTTGCCTTGATTACTTGAGTTGTGCCCACTTATATTGTACTTATTTGCTGATGATTTAAATAATAAAATGGCTCCATGGTTGTCATACATTTTGGTATAATGTTGTTCACTGATATTTCCAATTTTATGCACTATATTCTTGCTTTCCCCATTTGGGAATATTACAGTGGTATCAAAGCATAATATTGGAGCAGCCTATGAGTTTCAACCAATATGCTATAAGAAGAAAAAGAGGAGAAAACAATATCTAGAATGATAGAAGGAAGGAGCTTTGTCTCATCACTTTTCAGATCTATGAAGAACCTCTCTAAGTAGGTCAAGCAGATGAAAGAAGAGATATGCAATGAGACCTCAAAATGGTTTCAAGGAGAGGAAGGCCCATTCACTTCCTACCAGCAGAAGGAAGAACCAATGTTACATAGAGCTCCGAAGAAATACACTATGCCCTCTCCTTTTGAAGAAGAAGAAAAAAGGCATGGAGATGGAGGACACTTAGATAATAATATTCTAAGTGAATACCTTGCAGAATATAAATCTCAACCTAGAGCTTTCAAGGAGAATCTAACTCTCCCATAGTTCATCCAGCTCAAAGAAGAAAGGAGACCTTGCAGCAATAGGGAAATAAAGGGCAATAGATTTTTATTGTCTACCTTTGATGGGTCATCCTCATGCATAACAAGATCTTGGGGAATTAAGTTGGATGCATTTTTTCTACTACATCCAGTAGTAGAGAAAGAAGTTTTCAATATTGTAGTGCTGCACCTTGAGGGTGAAGAAAACATTTGGCGGTTCAGTCATTTGAGTCATGAAAGAGTGACTGCATATGCATATTTTACTCAAAGGTTGATCAAGGAGTTTGACAAGAAGGAAACAGAGGAGAAGAGACCTTCATTGCCACTTGTTGCAAGAGCACTTGCATCGAGAGAAAGAACCCTTGCATCTTTGCAAAGAGTTCTTGATCTCTTGACAAGTAGAGTTCCATGCACTATTATGGAGATGCATGAGGAGGAGGAGACTTGTACCAGTGCTGATACAACCATAGAGGAGTAGCCATCATCATCAGTAGTTGGAGAAGTCATTTCACCAGAGGGAGGAACCCTTGTAGCAGTACAAGATGTTCCCAAGATTTACCAAGGTATGCATATTTTTCCACTTTCTCTTATTTCAGAACATCTTATGGAGGATTGTGGGAATATGTCATTTCATGACCATGGGTCAAAGAACATTGTTGATTTGGAGAAAAAGACCATCACTATGCTGAGCAACCTTGTGTTGCTCAAGGAGGGGATAAACAATCATCCTGATTATTCATTATTGAGATGCACACAACTCCAGGGGTTGGAGTGTGGATTCCGGGAGGTTAGGATGAGAATTGTCCTAAACAGTCCAATGCAAAACTATAGGTTCAGCATTGAGCATGAGAATGAGATATAAAATACACCAATATGGAGGTCAGCAGTGCAGTCATTCAAAAACAGTGATGAGTTGAGGACCCCACTATTATTGGAGCATTCTGATGACCATTTTACTTGTGTGATATTGAGTGGGAAGATGATTGATGAGAGTCATATTATCTTTCATTGTTGTGATGGATCTTTCTTGATGAGCATTTCATAGCTCAATGAGAAGCCTTTACCTTCAACATACTTGGATCCCTATGGATTCAACATGGTCATTGATGAGTGGTCTTCACTTGGGGATCTCCAAGAGATTTCATTTCAACATCCCATGAAATTCAAAGGTAGAAAATTGATATGGGAGGATGGTATTCCCCATTGGAGGAGTACCAAGATGGAGCATGGTGGGAGACACCCACATTTGGATGAATGGGTGTGGATGGTGAGCAAGAGGCTGGTGATTCACATACATATCTATGACACGGGGCAGCAGGAGGCATGGCTGTGTTGGATACTCTTGAAAGAGTTTGGCCATCATGTGACATATCCTTCTTCTAAGGGTATGTTGGTGGATGTAACTTGGCATGGAACTTGCATCATATGGAAGTAAGGAGTTGGGGTGCATTGTGTTGGTATGGAATTATTCATGTCAATCATCATAATTCCACATCATTATTTGTATAATGGAGTTGTGAGGGGGCAGAAAGAGCTATTTTTGCTTTGGCTACTCTTGGGAGAGTATGGGCAGGATTACTCCCATACTTGGCATGATATTTTAGGAGAAAGGGATGGCACAATCAAAGTTAAAAGAGGCTACCCTTCAGCATTGGAGGATCGGGAGGTACTTCCACACAGGAAGGATACTCCCACACGTAGCAGCATTATGGTGGATGAATTTGGCATATGGAATATCAAATAATGGAGTCATGGAGAGGAAAGAGCCTTATCACTAAGGCCAACATCGTTGTCACTTGGGAGTATGTATCCATTGATGGAGTGTTCCAAGGGGAGTCGGCATCCCTTAATTTTTCAGATCTTTATGAGGAGACTCTCTTGGGAGGTCTCATCTATGGACCTCACTTTCAACCTACTCACTATGCATGGTAAGAAATGTATTTCTGTACTTATTAATTATTTCATGAAGTATTTGCATCTTCTCACCATCTATGTATAATGCATTTCTCCACAAGAGGGAAATATTATCTTTGGGTTTCATGGTCGCTCTAGGGCCAATATTTGTGATGGAGATAGCCCTTATTTTCATGAATTGGGGAAAATGTGGTGTTATTATTGTCATTATTAATTGATTTATAATGCCATATACTACCTCGTAGTAGATGAAAAAACATGCACATCTAGCAACTTGTTGGGAGACAACTTGCCACATGATGTTCTAAAATAACAGTTGGTAAAACTGCGCTATATCCACTGGAGAAACGATTGGTACCATAAAAACTTAAAAATAACCCTTAGAATTTTTCTAATTTGGATACCAGATGGTGATGATGTGCCATTCACTCTGTATGGGATGGTTTGGGCCAGCATGATTCATGACTCTAAGGGGAGGATATTTGAAGATCCAATATTCTTCTTGCCTCTTGAGGGCAACATTATTGCAGCCAAAAATGAGCAACTAATCTACACTTATCATAAGTGGAGAGAAAGGCATCATGGGGTAGGCCATTTTGTCTACCATGTTCAGTTATGTAGCCCACCTACATTGTAGGAGCCAAAGGTGGAGGAGATTTTTCATGATTACCATTTTGGAGGGTGGCTCATTTTGTATGGATGATAGCTCAGGGATGGGAAGTTCACATGGGAATGATAGTTCCCAACATATTTCAGATTCCATGCCTCAATAAGGCCTCTAGACAACACATTGTTTCCTCCATGAGTGTTTTACTTCTACATGATGATAGTTATTTGGGATGGTTACCAAAAGCTAACTTGCATACTTGGGAGGGGCAACTTGGAGATCTATGGATGAGACAACAACTTGTTCCTTGGAGGATTTTATCATCTGAGGATGCTACAGGAGGAGGAGAGGAGGCTCTTCAGTTATATCCTTGCAGTTGCTTGAGGAAAAACAACATTTGGGAGGGGAGGACTGTAATATTCCTAAATTAGCATGCAACTAATTGGAATATTAATTTTTCTCTTGTCATTTAGTTAGAGGAATAAATGGGTAGGGAGGCCTATAAATATCTTTAGTAGGCATAAAATCCCTCTTAATATGAAAATGGATCATAATTATAGCTTGATAAAGCACCCTCATGTGTGAATAGGGGCTAATGCATGTGGACAAGGTCAAGTTTGACCAAGTCAACAACGTTGGTATGGGAGGAGTGGATCATCAATAGAGACTACGCAGTATGAATAGGAGGAAGATTCCATGATGGTGGAAACCATAATGGGTGGGACCCAAGGTGAGAAGTCTCACATTTGTTTATAAGGAGGGAAAGGTAGCCATATTGAGTCATGTTATTGATTATTGATTTTATGGTATACATGACTATTTTCATTCTTCTACTGTTTAGTTGAGATTGTTGTGTTGTTTAGCACCGGGTGTTCCTGAGCGGGAATCCCATCTATTTCCTTGAGAGGCCTCTTGGAGGAGCATTGTACCATCATTTCCACACATATGGAATTCTATCCAAGCTTCATTCTTCAACTACAACATAGTTTTTTCAAAGTATTGTGTTGTGTTGCAAGGTGTTGTAGTGGAGGGTTGAGAAACCCACTTCCGGAGCTAGTTTGGAGGAAGCATTATTTTCTTTGGGAGATCAAAAATGGAGTTTATTGAGATTTATTTCACATCTTGGTACTAGGCCAGCATATTCCAATCATCTACAACACATTTTCCCTCTTTTACTGTGTTATTTCAGTGAGCATTTGCAGTGGAGGTTTCAGTGCTTGATTTGGAGGATGAGATCCTCAGTGTTAGGATCAGCCTTTCACTTGAAGGATATATTGGAGGATATATATTCATTACCTATATAATCTATAGCCATATTCATCCAGTTATTCAGTGGAAGCTGTTATTCAACCCTAGGGCTGCATTCTGGCATTTTGGTATTTTGTATATTTCAGGAAACCCTTTCCTGGTTGTCTTGGAAATGTGTTTGGGAGCTTAGATCTCTACTCCCGAGACTTTATGAGCCATACATTAGCCGATATATATTATTGTACGTTTCTAGTAGCAGTGTACCATCTAAAACTGTGTTGTACTTGTTCTTTGGCATTTTTCTATGTAGCAACATTTCATATTTGGCATATGTATTCATGAGAGGCTTGCTTGCCTTGATTACTTGAGTTGTGCCCACTTCTATTGTACCTATTTGCTGCTGATTTACATAATAAAATGGCTCCATGGTTTTCATACATTTTGGTATAATTTTATTCATTTCTATTTCCATTTTTATGCACTATATTCCTTCTTTCCCCATTTGGGAATATTACATTTCCTTCTACACTCCTTCGAACAGGCGAAAATTGGATTTTGATGAATATTTTTTATATTTTGTGAGTTTGACATTAGTGAGGCTACATCATACTCATGTCCAAGAATAACACCCAAATAGGGTGGGGAATTGAACGAGTGACTTAACATCTAGGAGTGATTTAACAACGCACTCGATCATTGTCTATCGAAGACCCCGTGGATGATGAAGGAAATTAGAGTTACTAAATACTTAAATTATGAAGTAGGTTAGTTCTACATTGATACTATTTAGATCAAATATATTTTATTGTTGTTATTTTTCCTTCACATTTTTTTTTCCATTTTGTTTATGGATGATCAAATAGTCTTCCAATCTCTAATATGAATCTTCATGAACCTATTGGCATATAATTGTTAAATATTCATAGGATTTCGCTGAAAGTTTGTGTGAGGAGGTATATAGTTTTTTAGCAAATACAAACAAAAGTCTTCAAGGATAACACAGAATTGAACCATTGAACAATATAATGTCATATGGTTCCATAATTGTTTCCAAAAATTTTCTTTTTACACCATCCAGTGACACCACTTATTATTTTACTTCATAATGGTTGTAGGTAATGTTTTTAAAACCAAAGAGATGGGTGTATTTGGAAATGATGCTAAAAACACAAATATCCTTGTAGAGGTCTAGTCGTATTATTTGCTAACAAAGTGGCAAGAGAATAATGATAATCCCTCACTTTTTCCATGAATATATCCATCAAATTGGTGAAAAATGATTGATCAACTGAACAACCACATGAATCTTCTATAAATTCCACCCCCAAACTGGGTTATGAAACCATAGGGATGAAGGATGGATTTTGGATTTATTTCTCATCCATCCCAACCCACAGTACTAAAAAATATATCCACAACCAGACACCAACAATTCTTTCCCTCATTGAAACATTATTTAGGTATCTCACCCAACGTTCAAACAGTGAAAAACCTCTTACACTTAGCAAAACACAACACAAGGTCATAATCTCTATTAAATCCATCCCCTTTAGTTCCATAGTGTTGGAATAAATAATTTGAGCTACTGGTTGCTCTTTGGGAATCCCTAAAATTCATTTACCTTGGCTCATTGTAGTGATGAATAAGACAAGTGGATAATGTGATTTCAAAGATACCTGAGCTCATTTCCAGTCAACATTGATTTAAACAAGTGAGTAATGATATTCTGTGTTGCTTACTCTACAAATCTCTCTTCAAACGCAATGCCTTCCACTTCTCCCACAACCCCTCTAGCATGTTACAGACTCACACATCTTTCAAGATCATTGGCTTCTTGGGTTGGTTATATGGAATTCTAGCTATGGAGGAATGTGTTCTCTCAGCATGAGGAATACTGTAAGAATGAAAAGGAAAGCACCTCTCCAAGAAAAAGTATATGTTATTTCTCCCATGCATGAGGATCATGTGCCTTCCATATAACATTTTGATATTGGACTTGGAACATATGATCAATAGGGTAGGTGAAAGATCTTTTAATATAACATGGTTAAAATATATAACCTATGCAAGTGACACATGACAGAAATGATATATTGGGTTATAAGTGGCACCCCAACCCTTGATAAGAAATCCCATGGTTTGTTCTCATATGGGGTTTCAAGGGAACTCATGCTAGATTTGTAGGCAACTCCCTTCTACCAGCTCCATGTAGAGGACCATATTTTCCATACATAGAGACACCCCCCATACCAGATCCATCTCTTTTACCCAATTTTATATCTATAGCCTGAGATGGTAAGATAAAATCCCTTTAGACTTTAGAGGAATACCCTATGTTTGATACTGGGCATTCGATGCATTGAGGATTATATTATACCTGGCTTGAGAGCTTGGTATTTCTTCTTCTTAGAATTTTGATAGTCATGCTTAGATATTTTTAAGTAGGAAAAATTCTAGATTTTATAGGGGTGGCCTTTGAAATCCTAGTTTTTATTGTGACTTATGAATTGAGCAGTCTTTTTGATGTAATTTTGGTCACTTTTTGGACATTAATTAACCTTCCTACCTTCCCAAGGACTCACTTTACTCTTCCACTGTTGGAATTAGCTCCTGGTCAATGAACGTCGCCATGTATATGCACTAATAGTGATGACCATGAAAGGTCCATCACAAAAAATCATTGTTATTTATATGAAATGGTGATGGTCACTATTCGTAATTATAATAAATATTTATGATGGACCTTGAATGTCACCACAAAACATACTCTTGGAGACGCCACCTTTGGTTACTTTAAGTTCATTGGTGATGGAGGCTATTGTCCTTCACCATTGCTCATATGAAATGGTGATGGTCATTATCCATCATTATAAATAAGTATTGGTGACAGACCTTGAAAGTCACCACAACACCTATGATTTCGGCGATGCCACCTTTGGTGACGTTCAGGTTTTGGTGACAAAAGATCTTTTGACCCTCACCAATGAGCTTATGGTGACATTTTTTTCCCCTCACCAATGTCATTTTTTCTTTTAGCGTTATCATAAAACTCAAAAATATTTTTCCATAATAGTTTTAAATTCCTTTAAACCTCAAACCTTATAAAATATTTTGATCTTATTATTAGTCAAGAAAGGTTTTATTTAAAAAAGTAAATAATATTTTGTAGCTAATCATATTTAACTCAAAATTGTCATCTGAAACTCTTTAGGAGTCAATGATTCTACCCGTCCATTAATCATACTCTTTTTAGAGTGTAATTCAAAAATACGTAAAACTTAAAAGATAAGAGGTCTCATCAAGATCCTGCTTACCATGATCATAGGAAAATAATAGGCTGACATTACCACTACTAAATATCAAACTAGGGTAATGGCTTATGATTATTTTAACCATAAGACAAGGGGTCTCATCATGAGCCAGCTTGTTCAACTCAATTACAACCGGTGAATTGCATTGTCAATATTTGGTCACCAAACTAGGAAAATGATTTATAAGTGTTTTAAAATAAAATAAAATAAAACAATATATATGTGTATATATATCTGTGTGTGTGTGTGTGTGTGTGTGTGTATTTTAATTTATCTCTAAAGATTGCAATCATAAATGGATGGGATATTGGATCATTCATGGTTAAAAGGTAACCCTATCGAGGCTATGAATTCTTGTTGGAAGAAGAGGCTCTACCTATGAAAAAATGAGTATATCAAAAGGCTAAGTTTAAAAAGCCCCGTACTTTATCTTTATAGCTGATTAATGATTAATATAGATAGTTAAATATTTTCATCTTTAAGAGATTTTAAAATAATTACATATAATATTTTTTTTTTTATTCAGAGTAATTTTACTTATCCAATATTTCAAATATAGCTTTCCTTTCCTAAATCACTTTTTACTTTTTAAATTTATGAAAATTTCATTATTATAAATCAAAGATAACTGGTTCCTCCAGTGAATCACCAATTTTTGTTGTTATGCAGAATTATAAATTACGGATAAAACAAATTCCCTAAATGTGGTGCTATGCATTTAGAACAATAGATCAAAGACTTTGCAAACTCTTTTCTTAAGAGTAAATAGACACAAGGAAAGATGGAGAAAATTACTTGGAGTCCAAGTGCTTCCTATTCTCCTTCTATCGCTCTTGCTGCAGCTTCCAATCCAAGGTTGATCGCTAGAATAGTTCCTGCAAGTATAAACACTAAACAACAAATATATTGCAATATACAGATGGATATTTACCTTAATCAGTGAAATCAATGAAACATGAAACATATGCATCAGCTAAGAATCCATGATATGAAATATAGAAGCATATACAAATACATATGTGGGAAAATGAGCAACAATATTTATTAATGGATAGAAGGGGGAGGTTAAACCAACAATTTATTTGATGTCACCAACTCCAGCATCATCCCCACATCATCCCAGCCTCATCACAATGAACATCTCTTTAGCAGCATATCACTCAAATAAAATACACAATTGAGAATTCAACAACATTTCTTTACCAAATTTCTTCCTTTTGAAGCACTAGGATTTGTGCTCAATTTATAGAACAATTGAAGGTATTTTCTCAATAAATGAATTTCTAATAATAGGCAAGACATGTTCCCAAGCTCAGAGGTGTTATATGGACACATGGATTCAAATTTTGACACATATGGACTCTTCTAGAAGGCACCGCCCATGTGGAGATTCTGGAACAATGAGAATTTCACTCCCAATTGACCAACACACTCTTGAATGTCGGGAAGTGCTTTGTAGATCACCCTTGAATGGAGGTAACTACATATGCAAAGCAGTTAGTCCCTTGAGAGACTGCATTGGTGAGCTCATAGGTTATATAACATATACTTAAAATATTGGAAGCCTTGCAATGGAAGTCATGGATGACTTGTTCTTGTTCTTTGTCTTAGAGCATGTAGCAACTGAAATTATAGGGGATGATAGACCCTATTTCATTGGTTCTGGGGATGATGTCTAGTTTAACCAAGTCATCGGGAATGGTGCCCAAATTGACCTATAATAGATTTCCCCCTAAAGCATGAAGTCAGAATAATAATAACAATATTTTTTGAATGAGATGCTTTACATTGTGATGGGCTGGAATTGAAGCCGAGTGGCAACCTGCATCAATCTTACAATACATTACATCATGATATATCCTCTTGATCACGAATTATTGAGGGAAGGCATTCCAATTCTCAGCACATAAACTATCTAATAACATGTACATAGTTCAGAAATTCGTCTACATTGGAATATTGCCCAATACAGACATGCCTATAGATATAGGCCCATGTTCGGATGACAATCTGTATCTAAGTTCACCATACAGATGATGTGTACAACAATCCTGAAATCACAGCTTGGATGGCTTAAACTAGATCCGGGGTCTTCTTATCTCGTTCATTTGATCGTTCGGGTCCAAGTCTAGCCATGTGAATATATGATTTGTAATCGAACATGGTAAGACATCATTTGATTACCAACCAATGATGTAAGTTGTTAACAAATGCAAGAGAACCACCATTTATATTAATGGACCTCAAGGTACTGCAATACATTTCGTGAGGCATGAATAAATAATTTGATGTCAAATGCCAAACAAAATATTTTGGTCAAAAGTGTGCAAGCGAGGATCTTTTTGATGTTGTAACAAGCCTCATGGTACTGGAAGATGATGTTTCTAAGTGAACTTCCTGGATTATAATTTGACATCGACAAGAAGGCACTTTATTGTGAAACGAGAGTTGTTGATTTCAGAGACAAAAATATGACTTGATATAGAAATTTTTAGGGACGAATGTCATGAGAATGAAGGTTTATGAGTATTTAATGTTATTTCCTAAATCTACCTCAGGCTGAAGGAAGGCAGAGTCTAGGGTAACATCAAACCACGCTTAATCTGGTAGCTAGCCCTACCAGATCGGGAGAGGGCTCTCTCCTGGTCAATCTCAGCAAAAAATGATCAGTGAGGCTTGAGATGAATTCAATAAAGGCTAATTTTAGGCTAGGTATATATGAAAAATAATTTTATTTAATTTTGAAGGTGTTTTTTGGATCAAAGGGAAGGGCAGATTTTGGGTCTGGGAAATGATCAGTTTTGCAAAGAGCTGAATGGGGCAAGAAAGGAATTTTTTTTTATGTGTCAATTTCGAATGAAATGGATAGTTTAGACCGGTGAGGAGTTGAAGAGGGAAAGGGGCTTTCAAGAATCCTCTTCAAGCAGTTTGAAAACATATAAAATTAAACAAAACTTAAGGTAGAGCACTGCAAATCTAATGAATTCCACCTTTATTACTTGTTTGTTTAAATTAAGAAGAAATGAGAAGGAAGATGATACACATGAAACATCAGTAAACTTACAATCACAGAGAGAAACACACCATAAAAACATAGAGCCACATGGATCCCAAAGAGTGTTGCAAACCCTGGTCTATTCCTTTGCCAAAATGCAAAGATGAAATGTACAATGAAGCTCAAAGCAATCCCAAGTGTCCAACCCTGAAAATGACTGAGAAAACACAAGATATAGACAAGCCTAACTCATCCCCATGCCTCTAGGGGTCGAGCTCACTATTTTAGGAAATTTTTCAACAAGATCTAAAAGAAGAACTGGAAAATAGGCAGTGGAACAACTTGCCTCTATAAGATAGGAAACTCAATCATTCAGTTACAATTCACTTTTTGGTGAATGAATCTACTTACATGAGTAAAAATGTGCCAAAATTACATAAAAGACATGAAATTACATCAATTTACATCAAGAGTTTCACATTTGGAGATGAAAAATTCAAATTGGCCAAGACTAGGCGAAAAACTGAGTTACTGAGTGAAAACTAGACCAAAATTCCCAATGCGCTGCGCCTGAAATCTCTATGCGTCGCGCCACTTTGGAGCTGATTTTGAGGGCCTTCCCAAAGTCCAAATTGAGTGTATGATAGCTCGTTGGAAAGCTCTGCCTGTCTACTTTCCAACCCAAGTGGAATTTCTGAATGTGGTTTCCATTTTCTCCTCCAAAAATGATTTTTTCCAACGCTGCTCCCTGTGTGTCCAAAAAGTGGCAGAAAGGCCATTTTAAAGATTTTTTTGACCCTTCAGGCAACCCAAAACTTGTCAAAATCCTTAGGTAATGGGTAGGCATGCATAATTTTTGATAAAAAAATCCATAAATGCAAATTTTTCTTCAATAGGGGCTCCCAAGCATAAGCACGCACCAAGTGGCGCGACTCATCGGGCAAAAAAATCTGTGTTAAGGCCAAAAAAAAATCAAAATTGACAAAATGGGTCCCAAATTTCTTGAAATTTGGGTTGAAGGTCCACCATCAAGTGCTATGCTGAGCCAAAGAATTTTCGGCCAAAATTTGGAGTCTATCATGCCTTTTGCGATGCTTTAGTGCCCTATTTAGCCTTGCCTTCATGCTTTGCAAACATGATTCCTTGCCCAATAATGATTCTTCATGTGCCTGAGCATGCTCTTTTCCTTGTTGGCCTTCTTCAACAGCTTCTCCAGATGAATATTTACCCTCTCAAGCCAAGTCTCTCTATCAGCCTCAATCTCTCGCTCAATGGATGTCATCTCGGTTTGGCTTCTTTGGGCAGCTTGCCGGTTCTCATGGATGTTTTGCAACTCCATGATTGTTTGCTAATATTCCAACTATTTTTTTCTCTGCTCCAGGTAATTTATAATCCATTGGGATCTTTGCAACTTGACAGTCAAGGTGTCTATCTCCGCCTTCTGCTCTTGAATGGTCTCTCTCAACTTTGATCTTGGAGAGCTCAAATCCTTATCAATCAGTATGAAACCTGTATCTTGGCCTCCTGAAGGCCCCTAATCCTGCATGGGCCTCTTACTTCTGTCTTGCACCTGTAACTATGATGCTGATGACGGAAACAAGACCCTTTCCACCCTAGGTGGAGATAATACTCGTCGGGCTGCTGCAAATAATCATCTAGTGCCTCTCTCATAAGTGACATACATCGGCACACTAGTAGTCTCTGTCTCCTGACCTCCATGATAATATGAAGGTTCACCTGCATCATGAACAACCTCCGGAGGAACCTGAGGAGCTGTGAAGAAATCATTGGAAATGAAATATTCCCATGAAATACCCTGCAAGCCGAGCTGATGCACAACCACTATCTTGATCAGTGCATAGTGATAAATATTGTTGTACTGCTGCTCAGGAGTTTTCCTCTACACGAGAGTGGTCATTCTCTCAATATTCCAGCACATGAAATAAGGGAGGTTCATCATCCTCACCCTGGTGAAATGCATCAATAACCTGATATGATAGGCATAGAGGCGTGAAAACTGGCCCTCACAACTGAAATATATGATAATGAGTTTCGTCAGAGGCGCATAGGACTCCTTTTGGAACCGAAAAGGAAACAATCTGCTGAGTTGTCTCACAAAGCTAGGCCTAATATATGGTTCATAATACACTCTGTCCACCTGCTGTCTTTTGTTCCACTGTTCTCCCACATTCGGTATTCTGGTTGCTTGAGAGATTGTTTCCGGTGTCAAAGTGAATGTTACACCGGCAAGAGTTACCTGACCATCATGTAAATGCAATACAAAAAAATGAGCCAATTCCTGATGATAATGAATTCTAGCAATCATTTCACAAAATTGAAAACATGACTATTGTTGGAAACATGCCATGGCAAGTGGGAAAGCCTGCAATTCAGCCAATGAGGTGGGCTCTTCTCTCACGTGTCTACTAATTTTATGAGGCCTTCTAGGTGCATGTAACTCAGTGGTGGAATCACTATCTCAGTCATATGATGTATCAGTATCTGTCTCCATGATGTCCAAAGTTGATGCAAGGTCTATGTTGAATTGGATAGCTAAAAATGAGAATTTTGGTGCTTTTGTTTTAGTGCCAAATGTATGGTAGTATGGAATGGAATGTAGAGAAATAGGGCAGTGGGGATAATGGGGTTTAATCAAGTGAAATTTGAAGTGTAAGGACAGTGACTTGACTCCTTGGGAGAACTTGGGGTTTGGGAAATTTTACAAGTGAAATGGGAAAATGAGAATGATAGGGAATGAAATGAATTTAGGGATAGGGAAATAGGCTTAGGAATGAGTGACTTGGGATATAAGTTGAACAATGAAATGGATTGTTGTGTGTATATAAACAATGAGGAAGGAAAAAAACAAGGTGATGTGAATAGAATGATTGAAACCAAAACAAGTTTCAAAACCCTAAGGAGGCACCTCTCAATCAAGATTATAGGGTTTAGTTTTATACTCAAATTTTCATAACTAATCTCATAATCAACACCAAGCATGAGTTATGAGTAATAGAGGAGTGGCTTTGACTTACTTGAACATGAAGCAATTGAGAAAATTTGATGTTGGAGAAGAATGGAAATTTTTTTTGTGTTTCGGCCCAATGCGCCACACAGTCAACCCAGTGCGTCGCGCTGGAACAAACTAACACAGAGTGGAGCGACCCTATGTGCCGCGCTCAGCCTATGCATCGCGACACTTGCCCAGTGCACTGCGCAACCAAATTCAACACAGTCCGCCCTCCAAACTTCTTTCTTCACTCCTCCACGATTTTTCTTGGCTCACTCGGTCCTTTGGCATGCAAATGAATCTTTGAAACATGAAAATATCTTTTATGCCAAATATTTTAATTTTTTCTTCTTGAAAACCCAATTTGTAATGTTTGAAAACTTTGACACTTTTCAAAATAACTCGGTTTTTCTTGCCTTTGGTTTTTGGACTGAATGACGAGCTTCTTGTTTGTTTGCAGGGAATGGATGGCATGGAGTTTTGGCAAAGGCGACAAAGGCGACCAGGGCTGCGAATGGTGCACTATTACAACTGAAAAACTTCAAAATTACATTGCATTTATTATATAAGGATAAAATAGACATTTTTTCTTCAAAACAGAGTTTTTGAAGAAAAATCATTATGATGATGAAATTTTTTCACTGAAACTTTATTTGAAGCTTCCTCATGTGCCTGCTGACCATTATTAGGCATTTTGAGACCTGATTAATAAAACCCTAGACCTAATGAGACTAAAAACCCTAAAATGACTCCTTGCCAACCAGGAGACCAAACATGACTGTAGATGATTTTAATGAGCAGTAATAGACCAGCAGGTACAAGACATGAGGGATATGGGTGATAAGACCCTACTGTCATATGATCCATGCTCCTAATGGAATGCAGCTGACTGAACTGAGTGAAACACCTAAAATGAAATGCAACAAGAGAAATTTTATCTCTGATGGAGGGATGAAGATACCAAATCTAACATTGGCTCCAATGGGGATGGTAGCTCCTTGGAGGTGCCAAGAACTACAGATCTCTGGGAAAGTAGGCAGTGCCTTCGTCCATTGGGCTATGGAATCCATAAATTCGACAAACCAACACAAGACTCTTGACTCATTTTATTGACTAAAAATTGACTCAATTTCGAAACCAAAATGACTGAAATACCTGACTTGACAAACTCGAACCAAAGCTGAAATCAATCTTCAGACTTATAGCCTTCACCTCGGGCCCCAAACTGAAGAAAATATGACAGCACACACTTGCAATGAAACTGAAATAAAGCGGTATGTACAGTGACAATGTAAAATGGCAGAAAAAATTTCAGAAATGATACCGTTTGAGCAGCCGACCATTGACCGGCCCTCCTGGACAATCTTCCTCGTTCATCTCTTTCAGAAGAAAATCATTCTGACCCTGATATGCAGCAATTTTGAAAGGTCCTTTCTAGATATTTTCAAACTTACCATGCTTACCTTTTTCCTCGTTTCTTGCATCCCATTTCAGCACCACTTCTTCCAATTGAAACTTGTCCACTTTCGCTTTTCTGTCATATATTTTCCTAATTCTCTCCTGCAGCTTGAACGTGTTTTGGAAAACTTCTTCTCTAGTCTGTTGTAAATGGATCATTTGATTTATTCTTCTTTGCATATGATCATCTTCACTGCCAACTTCCTGTAGAAGTTTGACCACTGGAACTGCGAGAGAGGTAGGAAATACCGTATCAACTCCATACACTAGCTCAAAGGGGGACATACCAATGGATTTCTTCTGACTCACTATGTATGCCCAAAGTGCATTGAACAACTTCTTATGCCAACTTTTCTTGTTTATTTCCAGCAGCTTTTTAATAATGTTGACCAAAGATTTGTTCGAGGACTCAGCCAATCCGTTGCCTTGTGGATGATAAGAGGTTGAGTGTCCCAAAGTGATTTGATATTTTTCACAAAACTCAATCATTCTTTTTGATTTGAAATTTGCTGCATTATCAGTAATTAACCTATTCGGGCAACCAAAATGAGACAAAATATTATTCTCAAGGAATGAAATTATTACTGAATCTGTGGCTTTCCTGGTGGGAATCGCTTCAATCCATTTCGTGAAATAATTCGTCGTTGTGAGGATCCACTTATGTTGAGTTGAAGAAGTAGGATGGATCTCGCCAATGAAATCCAAACCCCACTGCTGAAAATGAGCACTTACTTCAATGGGTTTACGTGGCAAAGGCTGCAATTTCTTCCTCCCTTCAAAAATCTAACATTCATGACAGCTTTTAATAGTTTTGTACACATCAAAAAAAAGAGTCGGCCAAAAATATCCTGCTCTCAAAATTTTGTTGGCCGTTGTTTTCCAAAAAAGGTGACCTCCGCAATCGCCCTTAAGAAAATCCTTCATAACCTGCTTTGCTTCTTCTTCCACCAAAAAATTTAGCAAAACACCACCGGGATCTTTCCAATAGAGTGCATTGTTCAAAATACAAAATTTGGCAGCCTTCAATTTCAGAGTTCTACTTTTGTTTTTAGCCATTCCTGGCGGCGGTGACAAATTTTGAAGCACATATACAATATCCGAATACCAAGGAGAAAGAACAAAGATCTCTGATACCTGAATTAGCGAACTCTCTTCATTTTCCTCGGACATAGCAGCAATGAGATTAATGTCCAAGGCATGTAGATTTGACTCAGCCATTAGCTTAGCCAGCCCTTATCCTTTGATAATCTTTGTAGGATTTATCTCCACATCATACTCCAACAAGGCAGCAATCCATTTTCCTCGTCTCCTCTCTGGATCTGTTTGCACTAAAACATCCTTAACAGTCACATTAGGAACATAAGCAAGAATGTGAGAATGCAGAATATATACTCGAAAATATTTCAACGCTTTCACTAAAGCAAGAGCTTTTTTTTCAATTATGTTATACTTTAAGGCTGCATCTCTTATGGTTCGACTGAAAAAAGCAATTTGTTTTTCATGCTGATCTCTTTTCTGCATCAATACTGCTGCCAAGTATGCTCCGAAGCAAATGAAAATAAAATAAAATCCTGAGTATAGTCCGAGCTGATCAAAACCGGAGCTGAAGAAAGAGCCAACTTCACTAAATTGAAAGAATTTACAGCCTCCTCAATCCACTTTACTACACTATATTTCTTAATCATGTTTGTAATCTCCCTTAAATGTTCTGCAAGATTAGGCACAAAGCGGTGCAAGAAATTCATCTTACCATTGAATGATTGGATCTCCTTTTTGCTTCGGGGAAGATCAATTTTCTGAATAGCTTCTACTCGAGTTGGGTCAATGCGGATGCCATATTTTGATATTATATGACCAATAAGTTTGCCCTCATCCATGGAAAACAAACTCTTCTTCAGATTGAGAGACACACCATAATTTCTACACCGCTGAAAAACAATTTTCAAATGGTAAAGGTGCTCTTCATCTGAATTTGAAAAGACTTTCAAATCATCAAGATACACAACTATAAAAACATCTTTCTCATTTTCAAATGCCATATCCATTGCTCACTGAAAGGTCGCACCAGCATTCTTCAAACCGAAAGGCATTTTAGCACAATGAAAGGTTTCCCACAGGGTGGTGAACGCTATTTTGTCTCTATCATCCTCATGAACCAGAATTTGGTTATAACCCGAATAACCATCGAGTAGTGACATACGAGATGCTCCAACTACTCTCTGAAGTATGTGATCCATTTTTGGCAATGGATAATTATCTTTCAAAGAAACCTTATTCAGATTCCTAAAATCAATGCATAAACGAATCTCACCTATTTTCTTGTGGACGGGCACAAAATTAGAAATCCAATCTGAAAATCTTATAGGAACAATGATACCAACCTTGTACAATCGATTCACTTCCTTCTCAATTGAGGGCAACAACTTCGGATTTATTCTTCTCAACTTCTGCCTGAAGGGTTTTTGATTTGGCTTGATTGGAATGGTGTGCTGAATTATGTTTGTATCATATGTATTCAAATCTGAATAGTCCCAAGCAAATACATCAAAAAAAGATGACAACAAATTGATATACTTTGATTTTACCTGTGGTGGTAATGCTTTGGACAATTTCACCATCTTTGGATTCTCAACTGATCCAATGTTCACATCTTCAACTCCCTTTTCGGTTGGCCGCAAGGTTGGTTTTCGAGCTACGTCATCTTGATCGAAAAGCTCCTCTAAAGGTATTAGACCTTTAGGAATGACATTATCTTTCAGCTGCAATAATTCCATCTGATTTACTTGCACATCAGCTCCACCATCATCATGCTCCACATCAATAAAAGTGTCTTTGAATTTACCTTCATTTTGTAGAAATTCGTCAATTTCTTCATCATCTTGAAACACTTGCCAATACCTTTGATTGTCTGGAACAGTGGGACGATGCTTCACATGAATTTCAAATTTTTTACTTGAATTCATCGGAATTTTCAAATTACTTGCTTCCTTTGCAAGTGCATCTGCAATACCGTTCTGAATACGAGGGACACAAGTCAAAGTATAATCTGAAAACAATTTTAAGATATCAAGAACCGCATTTCGGTAAGCCCGCATTCGAGGAAGCTTAGCTTGGTATTCACCTTTCACTTGCTTGATTACCAACTTGGAGTCGCCATACACTGCAATCCTCTTAGCATTCAACTTTCTAAGAATTTTCAGACCAGCAATCAAAGCTTCGTATTCAGCCTCATTATTTGAACAATCAAAAGCCAATTTATAAGAACAGAACCTTACATTACTCGGTACCTTGTTTGGGGTGGAAAAAGGGCTGCGTACCCAAATGCCAATTCCAGCACCATCACTTCCTACTGCACCATCAAAATCCATGGTCCGTAGACAATCTTCATCGTCTTCCAAGTGCTGAAATTCTATTTGTTCTGTTATTTCTGCTTGTTGTCCATCAACTTTTTGCTGCTGTTGGAAGGGTAATTTCTCAGCAGAACTTTCAAGTTTTTGTCTCTCTTTCTTTAAGACCTCTCTAAAATTCTCGGTGATTTCCAGAATGTCTTCTACTTCAACTAATTGGCTATTTACATCATTGAAACTATCTGAATACAAAAAAAATGATTCTAAATCTATATGTACATAATTGATTGGATGATTTACCGGTTTCTCCTTACTGGTGATCATATAATTCATCTTTTTCTCCCAATATAATTTCCTCATCTGACCAAACACAGGAATTGTAGCATAGGAGAAATCAAGCTGCAATGTTCCTTTAAGTTTCGCTCCCCAAGATCTGGAAAGAAGCATGCCAAATATAGGAGGAATATCTGCCACAACCACATCCATCAAAACATTTTTAGTTGGAATCTAATCTAAACTGACCACCAAATCTTTGATAAGACCAATGCATCTTACTCTACTAGAATAAAACGAGTAAAGATCATGATACTTTCTAGTGATATCCAATCCCAATTTCTCCATGATTTCCCTCGGCATGAGATTATGAGAGGCTCCAGAATCAAACATAGCATTGTGTAACACAAAATCATGCAATCTAAGGCTGATATAAAAAGGAGGTACATCACTATCTGGAGACTCACCATCCAATGTTGGACAAAAAATCAACTCAGGTTGATCATCTTCCACATTCACCATATCATACAATGGATCTAAATTCAGAATCTTAGACACCTAACCCTTATAGCTATTGTTCTTCATCAATTCAGTCAAAGGAATGGATACTTTCAACTTAGCAATTTCATTTTCTAAGTTAAAAACTGAAATTTTCTCTACCTCTTTAGCTAGAGCATCCTTATTTTCAGTTTTCTCCTTTGATACATTTGGCTGATCGGATCTTTCATTTGCTGATGGGGATTTTCTAGTAGTGGGATCAGCTATGTCTTTTCCCTTCTTCTGCACAACCGATGAATCATTCTTTGGTGCTGAAACTTCCTTTCTCTTTTGAATTGGATTAATGGGCACATCTCTATTTCTAAGTGAATATTGTCGCTGCTGGGCTGTCAAGGCATTCATGTATCCCCTTTGATACTCATCAGACTCTTCTTCAAGAGCTGTCTCATTTGCCAAGATGAAATCCTCGTCTTTTTGTACAACTAAGTTTTCTGCATACTCCTCATCTTCAGTGATAAAAGTTGGCATATCATCAGGTGTAAAGAAATGATTCTCTTCTCCTATTACATTCTCTTCATCATTTGATTCCGGACCAACAAAATTCTGCTGTAAGGGTGTCTTCACTTGTTGTTGTGCTGCCAATTCTTGTGCTTGCTGCTCTCTTTGCTTGATTCTGAATTGCGGTTGTTGTTGGCCACGAAAGTTAGGATTTCTGATCTGCGGTTCAGGCTTATCAAGTGTTAATACTTCAAACATATTTTCCATCTTCTGAAGCATTTTATCTGATGTGGAAACCTCTTCTTTTATTGCTACTTTCTTTTTAGCTCTCATTCTAGCTCTCCTGGCATTCAAATTAGCTTCAACACTGATTGCAATTTTCTGCATATCTTCTAAAGTAGCCGGACTTCTTTCTCTTAATTGATAGGCCATGTCAGGATCGAATCCATTCAGAAATTTAATCAAATCTGGCCCCCTAGGTGGCTTTATATCATCAGGAATTGCATTGTAAACAAAATTGAATCTAATACAATAGTCTTGAACTGACTCACCAACATTCCGCTTGATATTGTCATATTCGGAAAGGATTGAAAGAGGATCTTTCTGCACTTCCCATCGATCCAAGAATTTTCTCTGAAGATTAGCCAATGTAGCAATACTTCTAGCTAGCAAAGCTGTAAACCATTTTCTCACTTCTCCTCCAAAGGTTTGTACAAACAATCTCATTGTTACATTTTCCGCATCAATTTCATGAAGGTCAAAGAAATCTGCCAATATGTCCACATGTTGCTGAGCAGCAACACTTTGAGGAGTGCCATCAAACAATGGAATTTTGCTTTGATAATCTACGGGCATGTCATCTAAGTTTTGAGGCAACACGAGAGGTGCAAATCGGGCAACCATTGGTCTAGGTTGATTTACAACCGGTCTCGGAGATATAGGAGGAGTTGGAGCAGTTGATATACGAGGTGTATGTGGTGTAGATGGAGATGATACTACTGCAGATTGTTGATCATAAATAGATGGTTGCACGGGAATGGTAGGAATGAAAGGAGGCTCGGTATGAATTTGTGAACCAGATGTAACTGCTGATGACCCAAGAGTTGCAGATGCAGACTCTATGAACTCAGGGATATTTTTTGCCACAATGGAATTTTGAATATTCAAAATGTAACTATCAATGGATCTATTAGCCTGTTCAATTTCAAGATATTTGATTAACTCTGGATTTATGACAGTAGAACCAATAGCACTTTCAGACTTAGTCTCAAACAACGACAACTCAAATTGTTCGTCAAATTCAAGATCTTCAAGATACTCAAAAACAGCGAGACATGAATGAGATTTAAACAGAGGAATCACAAGACTTTATCGACGACGGATTCTCGAAATAAGATTGGTATTTTCATACACAGGAGGTGGATCGGGATTCGGATTTTCTCTGGTATGTCATCTAGAAGCTAGTGTGTTAAATTATTTTCAAAAATCAAAAGGACAAAACCAACTTGTTCAGCCTATCAAATTCTAAACTCATCATCCAAAAGTTTAGAATGATCTGATGTACTAAGGGAAATTTAAAATTCAGATGTCACATTTACAAACTAGACCGAAGATTGACTGAAGCAACGTTTATCTACTTTCGCTAATGCAAAGCAAGAGCGTTTCGAAGGCTACCTGGCATAACTTCAGGCTCCGTCTGTAGCTTATAAAACAAATAACATTAACAAGCAAACCATATTTTCCCTAGTATGGTCGCCACTATGTTATTGCCTAAATATACCTCAGGCTGAAGGAAGGCAGAGTCTAGGGTAACATCAAACCATGCTTAATATGGTAGCTAGCCCTACCAGATCGGGAGAGGGCTCTCTCCTGGTCAATCTCAGCAAAAAATGCTCAGTGAGACTTGAGATGACTTCAATAAAGGCTGATTTTAGGCTAGGTATATATGTAAAAGAATTTGATTTGATTTTGAAGGTGTTTGTTGGATCAAAGGGAAGGGCAGATTTTGGGTCTGGGAAATGATCAGTTTTGCAAAGAGCTGAATGGGGCAAGGAAGGAAATTGTTTTGATGTTTCAATTTCGAATGCAATGGATAGTTCAGACCGGTGAGGAGTTGAAGAGGGAAAGGGTTTTTCAAGAATCCTCTTCAAGAAATTTTAAAACATAGAAAATTAAACAAAACTCAAGGTAGAGCACTGCAAATCTAATGAATTCCACCTTTCTTACTTGTTTGTTTAACTTAAGAAGAAATGAGAAGGAAGATGATACACATGAAACATCAGTAAAATTACAATCACAGAGAGAAAAACACCATCAAAACATAGAGCCACATGGATCCCAAAGAGTGCTGCAAACCCTGGTCTATTCCTTTGCCAAAATGCAAAGATGAAATGTACAATGAAGCTCAAAGCAATCCCAAGTGTCCAACCCTGAAAATGACTGAGAAAACGCAAGATATAGACAAGCCTAACTCATCCCCATGCCTCTATGGGTCGAGATCACTATTTTAGGAGATGTTTCAACAAGATATAAACTAAGAACTGGAAAATAGGCAGTGGAACAACTTGCCTCTATAAGATAGGAAACTGATTCATTCAGTTACAATTCACTTTTTGGTGAATGAATCTACTTACATGAGTAAAAATGTGCCAAAATTACATCAAAGCCATGAAATTACATCAAGTTACATCAAGAGCTTCACATTTGAAGATGAAAAATTCAAACTGGCCAAGACTAGGTGAAAAACTGAGTTACTGAGTGAAAACTAGACCAAAATTCCCAATGCGCTGCGCCTGAAATCTCTATGCGTCGCGTCACTTTGGAGCTGATTTTGTGGGCCTTCTCGAAGTCAAAATTGAGCGTAGGATAGCTCGTTGGAAAGATATGCCTATATAATTTCCAACCCAAGTATAATTTCTGAATTTGGTTGCCATTTTCCCCTCCAAAAATGAGTTTTCCCAACACTGCTTCCTGTGTGTCCAAAAGTGGCAGAAAGGCCATTTTTAAGATGTTTTTGACCCTTCAGGCAACCCAAAACTTGTCAAAATACTTAGGTAATGGGTAGCCATGCATAATGTTTGATAAAAAATCTATAAATGCAAATTTTTCTTCAAGAGGAGCTCCAAATCATAAGCGCGCGCCAAGTGGCGCCACGCGTCGGGCGAAAAAATCTGTGTTAAGGCCAAAAAAAATCAAAATTGACAAAATGTGTCCCAAATTTCTTGAAATTTGGGCTGAAGGTCCACCATAAAGTGCTATGCTAAGCCAAAGAATTTTCAGCCAAAATTTGGAGTCTATCATGCCTATTGCGATGCTTTAGTGCCCTCTTTAGCCTTGCCTTCAGGATCTTGATTCACGCTTTGCAAACATGATTCCTCGCCCAATAATGATTCTTCATGTGCCTGAGCATGTTATTTTCCTTTCTGGCCTTCTCCAACAGCTTCTCTAGATGAATATTGACCCTCTCAAGCCAAGTCTCTCTATGAGCTTCAATCTCTCGCTCAATGGATGTCATCTCGGTTTGGCTTCTTTGGGCAACTTGTCGGTTCTCACGGATGTTTTGCAACTCCATGATTGTTTGCTGATCTTCCAACTGTTTGATTCACTGCTCCAGGTAATTTATAATCCATTGGGCTCTTTGAAACTTGATGGTCAAGGTGTCTATCTCTGCCTTCTGCTCCTGAATGGTCTCTCTCAACTTTGAGCTTGGAGAGCTCAAATCCTCATCAATCACTATGAAACCTATATCTTGGCCTCCTGAAGGCCCCTCATCCTGCATGGGCCTCTTACCTTTGTCCTGTACCTATACCTGTGCTGCTGATGACGGAAACGAGACCCCTTCCACCCCAGGTGGAGATAATACTCGTCAGGCTGCTGCAAATAATCCTCTAGTGCCTCTCTGATAAGTGACATACATTGGCACACTAGTAATCTCTGTCTCCTGACCTCCATGCTAATATGAAGGTTCACCTACATCATGAACAACCTCCAGAGGAACCTGAGGAGCTGTGAAGAAATCATTGGAAATGAAAGCTTCCCATGAAATACCCTGCAAGTCGAGCTGATGCACAACCACTATCTTGATGAGTGCATAGTGATAAATACTATTTTACTGTTGCTCGGGAGTTTTCCTCTGCACGAGAGTGGTCATTCTCTCGATATTCTGGCACATGAAATAAGGGAGGTTCATCATCCTCACCCTGGTGAAATGCATCAATAACCTGATATGATAGGCATATAGGTGTTAAAACCGGCCCTCACAACTGA
Source organism: Pinus albicaulis (assembly GCA_034641835.2). Classification (NCBI taxonomy): domain Eukaryota; kingdom Viridiplantae; phylum Streptophyta; class Pinopsida; order Pinales; family Pinaceae; genus Pinus; species Pinus albicaulis. The sequence continues at coordinate 235,540,635 of CM076572.1, forward strand.
AATATCTGATAATGAGTTTCGTCAGAGGCGCATAGGACTCCTTTAGGAACCAGAAAGGAAACACTCTGCTGAGTTGTCTCACAATGCTAGGCCTGATATATGGTTCATAATACACTCTTTCCACCTACTATCTTTTGTTCCACTGTTCTCCCACATTCGGTATTCCGGTTGCTTGAGAGATTGTTTCCGGTGTCAAAGTGAATGTTACACTGGCAAGAGTTACCTGACCATCATGTAAATGCAATACAAACAAACGAGCCAACTCCTAATGATAATTAATTCCTGCAATCATTTCACAAAATTGAAAACATGACTATTGTTGGAAACATGCCATGGCAAGTGGGCAAGCCTGCAATTCAGCCAATGAGGTGGGCTCTTCTCTCACGTGTCTGCCACTTTTATGAGGCCTTCTAGGTGCATGTAACTTAGTGGTGGAATCACTATCTTGGTCATATGATGTATCAGTATCTGTCTCCATGATGTCCAAGGTTGATGCAAGGTCTATGTTGAATTGGATAGCTGAAAATGAGAATTTTGGTGCTTTTGTTTTAGTGCCAAATGTATGGTAGTATGGAATGGACTGTAGAGAAATAGGGAAGTGGGGATAATGGGGTTTAATCAAGTGAAATTTGAAGTGTAAGGACAGTCACTTGACTCCTTGGGAAAACTTGGGGTTTGGGAAATTTTACAAGTGAAATGGGAAAATGAGAATGATAGGGAATGAAATGACTTTAGGGATAGGGAAATAGGCTTAGGAATGAGTGACTTGGGATATAAGGTGAACAATTAAATGGACTGTTGTGTGGATATAAACAATGAGGAAGGGAAAAAACAAGGTGATGTGAATAGAATGATTGACACCAAAAAAAGTTTCAAACCCTAAGGAGGCACCTCTCAATCAAGATTATAGGGCTTAGTTTTGTACTCAAATTTTCATAACCAATCTCATAATCAACACCAAGCATGAGTTATGAGCAATATAGGAGTGGCTTTGACTTACTCGAACATGGAGCAACCAAGCAAATTTGATGTTGGAGAAGAATGGAATTTATTTTTTTTGTTTCAGCCCAATGCGCCACACAGTCAACCCAGTGTACCACGCCCTTGTGATGCACCGCACTGGAAAAAAATAACACAGAGTGGAGTGACCCTATTCACCGCGCTCAGCCTATGCATCGCGACACTTGTCCAGTGCGCCGCACAACCAACTTCAACACAGTCCGCCCTCCAAACTTCTTTCTTCACTCCTCCACGATTTTTCTTGGCTCACTCGGTCCTTTGGCATGAAAATGAATCTTTGAAACATGAAAATATCTTTTATGCCAAAGATTTTAATTTTTGCTTCTTGAAAACCCACTTTGTAATGTTTGAAAACTTTGACACTTTTCAAAAGAACTATGTTTTGCTTGCCTTTGGTTTTTGGATTGAATGATGAGCTTCTTGTTTGTTTGCAGGGTATGGATGGCATGGAGTTTTGGCAAAGGCGACCAGGGCTGCGAATGGAGAACTATTACAACTGAACAACTTGAAAATTACATTGCATTTATTACATAAGGATAAAATAGACATTTTTTCTTCAAAACAGAGTTTTTGAAGAAAAATCATTATGATGATGAAATTTTTGCACTGAAACTTTATTTGAAGCTTCCTCATGTGCCTGCTGACCATTATTAGGCATTTTGAGACTTGATTAATAAAACCCTAGACCTAATGAGACTAAAAACCCTAAAATGACTCCTTGCCAACCAGGAGACCAAACATGACTGTAGATGATTTTAATGAGCAGAAATAGACCAGCAGGTACAAGACATGAGGGATATGGGTGATAAGACCCTACCGTCAGATGATCCATGCTCCTAATGGAATGTAGGTGACTGAACTAAGTGAGACACCTAAAATGAAATGCAACAAGAGAAATTTGATCTCTGACGGAGGGATGAAGATACCGACTCTAACATTGCAGAAGGATAAGTCTTCACTGGATGGCTTCTCTTGAACATATCGGTGACACTAAGGCGAGTTGGTAGCATTGAACCAAAACCGAAGGGAAGGTATGATGAACCATAGGTATGAATGAACTATCCATAATATTACCCAACCTAAACAGTTAGGATGATGGAGTGAAGTGTCATGTTCAAGAGTGACCTATTACAGTAAAAAGTTCTGTTCACTTTCCAAAATTTTCTCGGTCATTTGTCGACTAGTACCTCTTTATTTTTTAACAAGATTAAGGAGTATAACATATTCTTGGCCTATAATTCAACCCTTTGGGTGAATAATGTATCGCTATTTAATAATTTAATGAGTCTAGCGATGAATGACACTCGATTCTTTCCATGATCCTAATGATAGTGACAACCTGATCCTTTTTCATATTTAGAGAGTTTGAAAAAGAGGATGAAAGAAAACTCCATAAGTACATTTTCGTAAATTTGTTGCTCATATCCGAAAAAGTGTAAAATAATATCTGAGAGAACCTCCTAGACATGTTCGACTAAGGAATTCCTTTTTCGTAAATAATCTATCTTGGTCCAGAAAAGGGTTAAACTTATACTAAGTAGATATCACTTTTACGAGCTTGAAAAGACAAGTGCTCGACAATATTTTCACATTATCGAAGTCTGAAAAGAGATAAAAGAAGACTCCAGGGGTTCCTTTTTCATTGTTATCAAAGCTCGAAAAAGAGATAAAAGTGCACTTCAAGTCTTTTTTAATTTTTATCAAAGCTTGAAAAATGAGGATAAAAAAATGCTTTGTGGTCAAATAATTCTTGAAATAAATTTGCATGACTAATCTACTCATTAGTTGCAAACCTGTTTAGAACAACATAAAATGGATTAAAAATACTTATTTCTTGATAAAAATAGAATAAAACCATAGTCATGACAACAATAAATATGATTTGAAAATAATCAAATGACTAATTAAAAGAGTTTTACTATTAATTTTTACCATTTGAAAGTTACCATTTTCATTTTGGAGCTCTAAACCTGTTTTTGCCCCCGAACTTCAGTTGTTGATTGCGATCAATTCTGTGGATGGTTTTCATTTCCGTTTGATCCAGTTTGGTGCCATCCTCTCTTTCTTTCTGTAGTCAATACACTTCTTTTCACTGCAAATTTTTAGGGATTTGGTCCCCTTAGGGTAAATTACTTTTCACAAGATGGAAATGCACCCTTGAGCATCAAAAATTGTGTTGTGGAGCACCTAAATTGAAGCCTAGGTGCATATGCAATGCATTGTCCCTTGTTCAAGACTATGTTGGGTGAACTTTACATTCTTTATTCTTGCATTGTACCCAATATTTTCCTAATTGTTTGAATGGAAAGGAGTTTAATGAGTCTTATGGTTATGTTTCAGGGATTCATCGAACTATAATGACGATTAATTGGAGAGAAAGAGATAATGAAGAACAAAATATGATTTCCCTAAATGATCCGGGCACAGTAAGAGCCCTAAGAGATTGTGGGTTATTAAAGTACTTCCGCTTGTCAGGGATGAGGTAACAAATAGAACTCTTGGAGTTATTAGTTCGTGCATGGGATCCAGCTATTGAGGAATTTCACATTAGGAACAAAGTGGTTCCTATTACAGTGGAGGATGTATATTTTATGACAGGCTTGTCGAGGATAGGCGTGCCTATTTCCCTCTCGGGGTTTGCTGTCAGAGGAGAGACAGTGAGAGACTATGTTTTGTAGTATTTCTATCCAGGGGCAGAGCCAAGAAAGGATGGTAAAATAAACATCTGTGACGGTCGTGGTTTTCCTTTGAGAACCATTCTATTCACAATCGCAAAGCTTTCTGGCACTGTTACACTACATGTAGTGAATAGATCTTATATGCAGTATGTGCTAGAGTGCACAGAGCCAACAGTATTCAACGGGTTTGAAGATGTACTTTCTCAAATAAAATAAAAACTAAACAAGGCAAAGGGAGGAATGAAGAAAAACTTTAGTTATAGTTTGATCCTCATTTCCTTTTCCTTAGAGCGGATTCTAGTGATGCAACCTCATCATGTGACACTGGGTGTGTCTAAACCTAGAGATTTGAGGATGCATAAATGGGTAAAACTAATGGCTAGGCATGCAGGACAATCGTCCATTGTGTTCTCGACTGCATTATTCGCCTTGTTCAGGTGACATTTTATTACCATCGATGAGTATGCATATGCAGGCGTCGATTTCCGAGGAGATCTAGACTTAGCTTTACTAGAAGGTGCTCAGTGGGGTGTAATAGGTAAGAATTGTTTGACCATGTTTTTTTATTTTTCTAAGGTTTATACAATTTTTTTTTATTTTTATGTTTTCCCAAGACTAAACTAAAGTTTTAATGCAATGCAGTTGTTTTTCGAGTTCAATCGGTGGAGGAACGAGAACATGGAGCAGATGAGCCAGCAGAGAGCGCTGTTGGGAGAGCTTTCCTTCAGGATTTAGACATGGCTGAGACTCTGTCTGAGCTTCAACAACACATAGATGGGTTGACCTTCGAGATTCTATATTTCCAAATCAAAGAGTTAACCGTGTGACTACAATGCCACACTATCGACGTTTCTAATCGCTAGATGCAGTTACTCTGTATGATAGCTAGAACTATAGCATGTGAGCATGAGCATCACTAGTTTAATTTTGATATGTTTCATACATTTTGATATCATATGACCAATGTGTCTTGGACACAAATTTTTGTAAAAACCTATAACTATCTATCTGTTTTATTTCAATGTTTTCCTATGTTTATTGTGCAATCCTATTCAATTATGTGAATGCATCTTTACATGTGTTGCAAATGTCTATCTAAAACATGATTAGCCAAAGAATCAGTCAATGTGTTCAAGTTTCTAGAAATGTGTTGATTTTGAATAAAATCATAGTGTCTTTCCAAAAGTCGAATTATTAGGAACAAACGATGCAGTGTTGGATTTCTAACAATATAAACACTAGTAAGTTTTCATACCACAAGTTGTGAGTTTGACCTTATGATGATGCAGTTAATACCAAATGAAATTTCATCAGAGAGAATTTTGATCAACGTACTATACTCGGCGATATTGTTTGTCGATCTACCGATAAAAATTCCTTGAAAACTCACTAACTTGTCGTTCGGAGCGAAAATGGCCCATGCCGTAGAGGACATATTCTGCATACTACGACTAGCACCATCAACATACCCAAAAAATGGTTCCAAAGATTTAGACATCTACGATGAAATGTAAAGCGGATTACTAATGTCAAGAAAAATCTAAAAAAAAAATTAAGACAGTGAATGCAAATCAACAGAATATATATACAATATAATACAAAAAATTACTACGCTCATGATTAAGCATAGTAACGTTTCATATACAACCCATTTCAGGGTTGCGCCAATGAAAATCCATCGTAATACACCAACTCATAGGCACCCTTAGCAAGAAAAATTTTGACAATATAGGGGCCATGCCATAATGGCTCAAATTTCCCCATACCTATTACATCAACTTCTTGATCATAAATAAGGACCAAGTCACCCTCTGAGAAAATGCGAGGCTGGACATTTTTGTCGTATTGCACCTTTATATGTATCTTATGCACTTTGTTGGCCAATTGGGCCTCATGACGTGTTTCACCAATATGGATGAGGTTAAAAAGACGCGATTCTTCATCTGAGGTGTCAGGTAACAAGTCGATTGTGAGTTTTAATGATGGTATTTCACATTGGATTGGCAAGATAGCTTCCAGACCATACACCAATTGAAAGGGAGTAAATTTGGTTGCATTTCTCACCGAGGTTCGAGACGCCCATAACGCCGAGTACAAGATCAAATTCCAGTTTCTTTTATGAACTCGTATCATTCCTTGAAGCATATGTTTATGAATCTTGTTGATACCTTCAACTTGTCTATTTTATTGTGGATAATAAGGAGTATAATTATCATGTGAATATCCTAACTAGACAGTCAATTTAGTCGTCATGTGGTTGTGAAAATGCTTCCCATGATCTATGAATATAGCCTGTGGGACCCCAAACCGTGCAATGACATGATTAAAGAAAAAAAATGCAACTGTTTGTCTTGTGTTATTGAATGTAGGCATCGCTTCGGCCCATTTGGTAAAGCAGTCTACTGCGAAAATAATATAACCATGCTCCCTTGATGAATGAGGGTTACAGGTCATGAAGTCAATGCCCCATTTCGAAAATGGTCCTATAGAGACAACATGATGCATTGGCACTGGAAGTTTGTGGATTTTACGATAAAATATCTGGCACGCATGACAACTTCTAACCATGAGGATGGAGTTGTGAAATATGGTATACCAAAAGTAATCAGCACAGAGTATCTTCTGCACGGTAGTGTATGTAGACAAGTGTCCACCACAAGCACTAGCATGACAATCATTTAAAACCTTTTCGGCCTCCTCATGGGTGAGGTACCTTCTTAAAATTTTATCGTCACCATGACGATAAAGTGTATTGTCAATGATTAGATAATCTTTGGCTTGGTATCGAATATGTTGCTAGTAAGAGTGAGAGGTATCAGGCCGAAAAGTCTAGGTCTGGAGATAAATGATAAAATCCCCATACCAAGGATCAGATGATTCGATCAAAAACAGAGACTCGTCATAAATAGATGGTTCCGATGTAGTAGCATTACTATTAGAGGGAAGGTCACAGAGAAGCTCAACCAAAACTAAAGACTTCTTTGACTTGGATTTGATGAATTCCAAATCAAATTCCAGCAAAATGACAATCCATTTTGAATACTTGCCCCCCAGAAATTGACGTGATAAGATATAAGTCATGGGGTTGCAATTCGAAATGGAAATGGTCTCCTATAATAGGATATAGTGGCGAAATATTTGGACATCTTGAACAACTTCCAAGGCAAGCTTTTCTACGTATGAATACTTCACGTCTATATCATTGATATTACGACTCAAATAATATATTTTATTTTCTATCCCATTTTCTACTTGGAACAATACCATAACAATGGTCGTATCATCCATGGTGATATATAAGAAATACTGACTATGATAATTCGGGGGATACATTAATGACGCCCGAACAAGAGTATCCTTGACAGCATCAAAAGAAATTTGCGCAACTTGATCCCAATGGAAGGTAATCCCATTTTTTAAGAGTCAAGTAAATCCTTTACCCATTTCGGTGTAGTTTGGTATGAACCTCCTTAGGAAGTTATCCTTTCCTTGAAGTTTATGTATCCGAAGTAAATTTTATGGCGCAGGAAAATCAAGAATGGCATGGACCTTCAATGGGTCCTCGTAAGCCCAATCAAATACATCACGGAATTACTGAAAGAGAGAGCGATATGTTTTGAGTTCTGATGGAGAACAAGAAATGCCGACATGAATTTTTTCTACAACGCTAGGTTTGGTCGAAATATCGATAGAAATTGTTTCTTCAATATTTGACAAATATTTCTCGGAATCAATTGCATTAATAGGAAAATAATTCAAAAATAAAATTTTTATTGATGGGTGATATAGCTAGCTAAGATTATTTTCTTCATAATTATGAAGATGGTAACAATGATGATAATATTCCCATGGTTCTCCTTCTGACATCATGATTTCCAAAATATTCTCATCTGTCAAGAAAATTCAGGAAAAAGGATCAGACAGAGTACCAAAATCTAAGGAACGATCAACCCAAACAACCGGCGATGATGATTTCGGATTCGCTGCCCAAGCCAGATATACTGATTCCTATGCCAGCTCAATAGGTCTGGGCGACAGAAACTCATCCAACATAACAATTTCAGAATCACCTGTACTATTCCTTAAGTTAGATGGACTGGAAGAGATCATGTAGCAGGTCTCTATACTTGCAATTTATGATGACATCACAGGTAGCAGTAATGCAAATGTTCCCATGAGAGTGGAATCCTTTAAGAGTCCTACACCAATGTTATGAAGTGCGAGCTGGGGTGCATGAACGAACGGAACACTTTGAGTTACCTGGGAACTAGAGGCAAAGAAGGATAGTTGATTGATGACTATGATAAGACCTTTATGTGGAAAGGAAATGATTCTAAAAATATGTAGAAACAACTGAAGTCATAACATATACCCATGGCCTTCCAAGTATAATATTTTTGTCAAGGGGTCCATCAATGACCTCAACGTCAACATTCATTGTTTTCCCCCCTAGTTCAACATGCAGGTTATTCATAATACCACAAGGCTTATATGTACGTCCATTGAAATCCTTCAACGTAGTTGATTATTGAGATAAGCATGGTGAGCCAAGTGACTCCAACAATTTAGAGCTAAAATAGGCCTGTAGTAGCCTGAATTGATGCACTGAAGAAACAAAATTCATATGTGGGATAAGGAAAATATACGTATAGATTCAGGAGAAACTAAAGACAATGTGGTGCTACTTATAAGAAAAATACTACTTATAGGTACAATTTTATGAAGAGACTGCACATAATTACATCCAAGCATAATAAAATTGAAAATAATTTTCATGTAGGAGATAGAGTTTGATTACACCTTAATAAGGAAATATTACAAGGACCCAAAAATAAAATTTAATTCTTGAGATATAAGCCTTTCAAAATATTAGAGAAGAAAGGTAAATTCTTACACACTCAATCTTCCATATTATATGCACATTTAATTAGTATTATATGTAGAGAGCCTAAAATTATATGAGATCCATGCTTGATGAGGATTAAGAGAGCGAGGTCTTACCTTCCATTGAATATTTGGACTATACACACAAATAGAATTACTAGTTGGCACAATTCTATAAAAGAGGATAAAAATATCCAAAATGAGCCAACAAGAACTTTTTCATGTGTGATGGAAGGGTCATATATAAGTGAAGGCCATTTTTAACTCCAACAAGAAAACTAAGGAATGGTTTCCTCATCTCCATCAAGCCTAAAGCTTTTGGAGACCAAAGTCCTCCCAAATTTCGGAGGGATGATTAAAATGGATGTAGAAAGGTACCATGTGAATTTATTGACATTTTAGATGAGGATATTAGAATTTGAGACATATCAAAGTTTGTTTTAATTTTTTTTAAATTTGTATCATCAAAATTTGACACATTTTTGGGGCCCTAAAGAACATTTTTGTGCCTAGTTCTAGACAAGAATTTTATAGGTTTGCCTTGTTCATGGCATAATTTTTTCTTCTTAATTATATTTTTAAAATGAGTTATTGTGCAACTATGATGGAGTTTGTAGTAAAATTTATGGTTCGAAGAATTTAACAATACAAAAGTTTCCCACATGTTCAAGTGGTGACCATATCAACTCAAACTAATTTGAAAATTGGGTGTGAGTAACATGTGGTAATCCAGCATATATTTATAGATGTGTCATGATCTTTAAATGGGATTTAGAAACCATAACCCTAACTCTAATTATAGCTAACAAAATCCTTATCATAATAGGAAAAAAGGTTCTATATTTCAAAAGCCAGTGTGGAGGAGATAACAACATACAAAAGAGTTGGAATTATATGTATATGACCATAAAAGATCATAATTAATTATATGTTCATGATAATAATGGAAAATTTTGAAATATATATTGTAATCTCCATAATATAATAAAATGGAAGGTACAATCCTTCATTAAATTTTGGTTTTCCTATGGGTTTTTAAGGTCAATATTTGTGTTTCATTTTATGGTTTTTTCATTATAGTATATTTATATGTTGAAATAGATAAATATTCAAATGATGTGTTTTTTTTTCTATTAAAGTAGTAGAAATACAAAAACATAGCAATGTAATCAATCATAGCCTCAATATACTCATTTTAATTTTAGATATGTTGTGGTGAGCCAACCATTTGAATATAAAAGGTAGTTTATAGATCACATTGGTATCAGAGTATGATAATTTATTGCACTATTACTCTAAGGGAAATATATGCATACTCAACTAAAAAATTTCATGTTTACAAGGGAATTGTTCCCTATCAATCCCAAAATCCACATAAGAAAGGTTAAGGAGCAACCACATTCCTTAGGAACGAAAGAAGGGCATATTGAACGACCATAAATGAAACAAATATTTGTGAGGATGGAAATTCAAGTAGCTAAAATTTCCATGAGCATGGAAATACTCATGGCAGTCCTTGAAAATTGAATCTTTTCAAAGAAACCTAAGTCTCATGAGAAACCATATTATCATAAGGAGCCAAGGAAAGAGAACGAAGAAATAAAGCTTGACAAATAAGAATTTATAAATCAAATTATTCTCAATATTTGTTTAAAATGATGTTAGGTAACAAATATCAAAATAGCATAAAAATATATAGATAAGAAGCTAAATTCCTTGAGAATAAATTTTAAGAATGCAAGATACTCCTCTTTGAGGGTGAAACCTCCTTTTACGATAGAGCACATGTACAAGAATGAAATGAGAGGATCCAAAAATTAGGTCTAGTCCTTAGTGTATGTATAGCAGATAAATGATATTGTTACAATTAAAGGGTCTATACTAATAATAGTAATATAAAAATAGAAATATTAATCAATATCTATGGATTTACATGGGAATTTTTCTACCTCTTCTCCTAGTAAGTCCTCCCACTTGATGAAGTACTCAATAATTAGTCAAAATTGTGGCCACTTAGTAATTGTTTCAAGAATTGTGTTTGTTTCTAGTGTGAATTTCCTTTCTTCATTAATATTTATTAAAATAATTTAAACTAGGATATTCTCCTCAATTACCTTCTTAAGGAAAGAAACATGGAAGACTATATGTACATGTGAAGATGGAGGCAACTTCAATTTGTAAGCCATACTTATAATCCTCTATAATACCTTATGGGGACCATAATACTTGGTCACTAATTTTTTTTACTTATTTTTTTGATTGAAGGGAATTTATTTGTATGGTTTTGGCCTAAAAAATACCTAGTTCCCTACTTCAAATTCCATTTTACTACAACGTTGATTTGTGTGTTGTTTCATATTATTTTGTATTATGACCAAGTTTTCCTTCAATAGCGTGAGAACCTTTTACTGGTGCTTTATGTGGTTCTCTGCCACTTGAACCTTTGTGTTACCTTTCAAGGGTTATGTGATGGATGGAGTATTATATCCATATATTTCCATAAATGGGAATTTTTTTATGTTGTATGGAAGAATCTGTTGTACTATCATTTATCAAGGAAAACCACTGCCAATTATGCCTTCTTATTAAATGCAAAGAAACAAAGATATCCTTCTAGACATTTATTCACAATATCAATTTTCCCATCATATTTAGTATGATAAGTTACATTGTGAGAAAAATGAATACCCAAAAATTGAATTTTTATAGCTAATGGTTGTAGAAGACCTAGGGTCTTGAATGTCTCTCCCTTATTTTGCTGGAAAGCCACACATTCAACCACAAATTTTTGAACATAGTTTTAAGAACTTCCCAAAAAAATACTTATTGATCCTATGGTAAGTTTTCAAGAACCATGAATATCCTCCTATGGAAAAAGTGTGCAATTATAAAAGGAGCTTTTGCTTAAGGTGGGAATTCTTACATAAATATAATAAATGTTAATACATGACCAAAAAAAATTCCATAAAAATTTAGCTATCATACTCAGGTCCTATTTTTCATCGTTTAATGATCCTACATGCCTTTTGATATTTCGTCCTAGTTATATCCTTGATTCTTCCACCCAAATAGATTTTATAATGGAAATAACACATCAAAAATTCTTTGTTTCTTCTTCTCTCCTTGAAAGTGCATTTGTCGCCATATTGTTTTTTCTCTTTAATATGTAATTTCAAAGCCATAACCTAGAATCATTGTAACCCATTTTTTTTCTCTTGTGATGATAATAATTCTTCCAAGAAATACTTTAAATTATCATGATATGGTTTTGCCTTGAAGTGTCTTTCTATTAGGTAAAGGAACCACTTCTTAACAACATGTAATATACCCAACATTTTATTTTCATAAATGGTTTTGAGTAAGTTCTTTACTTTAAATTGGCTAATTAAAAAGGCAAGGGACCTTCCTTTGTGAATTAAATTACACCAATGCCATGCCTTGAGGAATCATAATAATTTTTTTTATGAAATCAGGTGCGGCCAAGATGTGAGTTAGGCACACAACCTCCTTAAGTTTTTCAAAAGATTTGGTGCTTCTTCAGTCAAAGAAAATCCCTCCTTTTTCAATAATTTTATTAGAGGTGCTGCTATTTGACTATAATCCTTGAAAAACTTGTGGTATAACCTATCAATTCTAAGAATCCTGTAATTTCCTTCAAGGTTTATGGAACTAGACATTCCATCATAGCTTTAATTTTCATAGGGTCCACTTTGACGCCTTCATGAGATACAGTATGACCAAAATATTCCACTCTTGAACCCCAAATGCACACCTAGAAGGATTTTCATATAATTTTTTCTCTTTTAATAGTTCTAATATCATGTATTCATGTGATACACACTCCTCCCAATATTTTCTATAGATAGTATATCATCAAAACACAATAACAAAAATTTTCTAAGGAAGGGTATGAAAATTGAATTCATTAAGCTTTGAAATGTTGAAGGTGCATTATTAATACCGAATAGCATTGCAATAAACTCACAATGACCATAATTTGTTCTACAGTTTATTTTGGGAATTTATTCTTGCCACATTATGATTTGATGTATCCATAGTATAGATCATGCTTATTGAAAAAAATGTATCCTTTCCATTCATCTAATGATTCATCAATGATAAGAATACAAAACTTATTGATGGTTATTTTATTGAGTTTTATAAAATATAGACATGTATTCCATGAATTTCCCTTATTTATTACCATCACCGCTACTGAATACAAATCCCTTTGGCTAGGTTGAAAGATCTTGACCTCTAATATTTTCTTGAATTACACTCAATCCCACTCTTATGCATCGGGTAAATATAAGGCGTAATGTTATGTGGTACAATTCATAGTTGAAAATTAATCACATGGCCATGATCTTGAGTAGGTGGAAGACCCTTAGGAATCTTTCCAAATATCTGGGAATGATTAACAATAACTTTTTGGAGATTCCTTGGAGCAACATATATAAAGGTTTTAAAATCTAGTGAGAAAAAATATGCAAGTAAAATATGGTGACCATTTTTGAGTAATTTTGTCATTGTTGTTAGATATTATCAGCTTAGATGGTTTCCCTTGTATGCCTTTGAGTTAAATTTCCCTTCATTCTAAGTAAAATCTCATGAAAAGCTCCCAAAAATTAAGGGCCATTTTTCCCAATGATTGTAACCATTTGAACCTTACTACAACACCAAAACCAAACATTTGAATTTAAATCATGGGACTATCCAATAAATAATCCCCCATATTTAGCTTGAAACTATGTAACTTCCTTGGAAAATTTATGGTACCTACATCTGCAATCATTACATGCTATAACTATGAAGCAATTGATATTTTTTTCTAATTTAAAATTTATGAAGTTATGGGTACTACTAGTATCAATTGCCACAATTACCTTTCCTTTTTAATATATCCTTATATGTTGATGGTTTATGAAGTATTGATTCCAACAAATGTAATACAAGATATGGTTAGACTAGTCTATTCTAGTTCCAACTCTTTAGATTATTTAATTCTTGATCTTATACCTCTTTATAATATATGTTGAATAAATTATTCTCATTACACTTATGACTCTTAATATAGTCATTTTCATAATAGAAACATAGTCCTTATGCTCTTTTATCCATTTTTTGAGGTGAAAACCTTATAGTTTAAGCGAGGTTAGGAGAGGGATCATGGTGCTCTCTATATTTTTTAGTGACCACTCTTCTAATAACCATGTTTTCTCTTTCAAATTTCCTTTCCATATTGAAAGCATGCTATAGAGATTCAGGTTTAAGATGTGCATGTCTTTCCAAATTCTATCCTTTAAAATAAAGGTTCCCATAAAGAGATATAACAAATAATCCTTTGAAATGTTCTTTAACCTAGGAATTAGTTCTTGGAATTACTAAATATGTTCTATAGTTGGACCTTTTTTCTAGGATATTTATCATTTGATTGAAGAATGTATTGATATTAATATCCCTATAATGTGTTGTCAAATAATTTATAAAGATGGGCCAAGAGAGAATATAATCCTCCGTTCTTTCAAAAAGCGATTAATACTAGACAAATAAATAAATTTCTAAATACATGGATGCAATAGTTACCTTTGGTGAGATTATAAATTCGCGTGGACCAAATAATTTCTTCATATATAAAATACATGTTATAGGATATTTACCATCAAACTTCCTCATATCAGTCTTGGAAATTATGTAGTTATGTAATATTTCCAATTAGTCAAGCTAATGGGAATATACAATTTTGTTTTACTTTCTCTGCCTCATGAATAAAATTGTAAAGGAGGATCAATAAAAATCCTAAACAACAAAATAAATCAATGCTCAATGTGAACAAAGCTAAATCTGAGCTATTTTCATAAACACAGTTAAGTGGGAAAGAGGCTAGATCAATTGACTGGGTCAACAGGACCAAATCAACAACGATGTCTAGATGCAATGTATCTCCTAGAGGCACAACGCAGTTCATGTTGGAGGTCACTCATGTGAATGAAGCTAAATCATTAAGATGGTTTAGGGTTTGACAAGATTTCCACATTATAAAAGGAAGAGGAGGACACCAAGAAGAGGGTTGATAATTTTATATTTCTGAAGGTGTTGTCTATTTAGAGATTTCTCATTCTCTGGATTTTTAGTTGAGAATAGTGTTGTTTAGTACTAGGGTGTACCTGGTAGGGAATCCCACCTCTTCTATTGAGGAGCTCTTGGAGGAGACTTGTTCTATCTTGTCCACTATCAGGTAGTTGGCCAAGCTTCATCTTCCAGCTACTAGCAGATCTTGTTGAGGATTTGGTTGTCCTTGTAAGCTACAGCAACTGGAGGCTAGATCTACTCAGATCTAGGAAAATCTAGAGGCCCTTTTTAGTGGGAAAGCCTTCTATCCCATTGGAAAGAGGATTCTGGATCCTTGGACCTACAACTTTAGATCTTGGCATGAGGCCAAACCAGTGCTAGAACCTACAGTGCAGTTTTCCTTCCATAACTGCATTATTTGCAAGTATTCAGTTGCAGGGTGTTTTGGCAACGTTTTGGAGGAGAGATCTATGGAGTTAAGGAGTCTTCCTTACATTATGGTGATCCATGGATTTTCCATCCAATCAATGTTGTTTCAGATCTAATATATTAATATTGTATTTACTGCAGAAACCTCTGAATTATTCTGCAGATCTGTAACTTAGATATTATATCTACTCTTTGTATCTCATGTTTTGCTCAAAACCCCAAGGGGAATGTATAGTGGAGCCCTTATTTTATACAGATCTAAATTAGATCCATGTTTTTGTATACAGATCTGCTCTAGATCTGAAGTGTAATATACATCAGCTACAACTCAATAAAATAATGTTGTCAAGCTTTGCAGTCTCAATATATTGTTGCAACACCTCAATCTGAGGGTTTCTTCATGTAAATATTCTATTTTTCTCTTGTACATTGTATGGGCCACATTAGAGATATTTTTTACTGATGTACATGAAATTATTAAGCTTGCACATTGATCTTCTGCTTTAACTCAGTGGAACTACGTTATTTTTGAAGTAGTATTGTTGTGCATGACTACAACTCCATTCTTTGGGCGTTTTTCAACCATACTAGGTGGTGGGAGGTATGTTTACCTCACCTAGATTGACTTTTTTTTTCTCTCCTTTTGGACTGGTCTAGATCCTGCATCACAAGGATCTGGAGTTGCAGCTCATTTCGATTAACAATTCCCATTTGGGGATATTACAGTGGTATCAGAGCATATTTCTTGGCACACCCTGTGCTTTTCTTGGAGAGCCAATATGTCTTCAGAAGAAGAAGAACCTCTCACTGACAGAGAGAAGGGGTACCAAAGAATAAGACATAAGAAATATTACACAGAAGACAAAGAGAAGAAGGGTGAAACCCCTTTATTTGGAAGGATTAAAAGAGAAGAGTTTTATAACACTCTTTCTCAAGCTATGCATGAGATGAAGGAAGAAATCTGGAGAATGAGGAGGGAAGGACATGCAGATCCCTCAAGAATATTTTCACATCAAGAAAGCCCCAATACTTCTTATTTTGTGTGTGAGCATTCAGCCACATAACCTGATCTATAATATTGTAACATGCCTACTTTCTTGTCAAATGAAGAAGGAGAAGAAGGGAAAAAAAGGAGGAAACTCTTGGTGAACATATCCAAGAGTATGAATCTGAGTCAAAGAGTTTCAAAGATCATCTTAGTTTCCCAAAGTTATGTCAGCTTAAAGAAGAAAGGAGATCCTCCAGCTATAGTAGAAGAAGAGGGTGCATGCAACCCACTTTGGGTAGATTTTCTCTACCAACTTTTAATGGATCACCTAAGAGCTCATCCCAATATTGGGTAGGGAAGCTTGAAACATATTTATAGCTGCATCAAGTCTCAGAAGAAGAAGCCATGAAGGTAGTAGCGCTGTATCTTCAAGATAAGGCTTATGCCTAGTGGCTATTTGAGTCATTCTCCTTGGAAAATGTCAACATTTCTTCTTATGCAAGGTTTACCAGGAGGCTAGTGAAAATATTTGATGTACACTCTGAAACTTCTTTGAGGAAGAAAATCAAGCCAAATAAGTCTGAATTTTTGCATGAGTTGGAGAAATCCATAAAGCCAACTCCATTTCTGAATATTCTTGAAGGGGTTGAGGATCTTCAATATGATTTTCCAAGGGAAAAAGGCTCACTTCAACTAGAACATTCTCCTCAAGAGGAAGGATCACCTATTAATTGGGCATGCTCCATTGATGATAAGGAGGAAGGAGATGAAGCAATGGCTTCCATTAGAGGGGCTCTTGCATCTTTGCAAGGAGTTCCAAAGGATATTACATATGGAGGACATGAGCAGCAGGTGTCTATCCTAGTAGATAATAATACAGAACGAAGGAGGGGTCACAACGTTGTTATAGAAAGAGATGATCCACTAGTGCATGAAGAAGAGAAAGGGAAAATGTTCTAATCAAAAATACTATTTCATATTTATAAGCGACCTAACATTATCATGGGACTTCCACACAAAAATCAGAGGTGAAATTACACAGTGGAAGTAAGGAGATGTTGATCCCATCTGACAGACATGCGAGGATGAAGCATGAGGCATCACTGTCTTGTGGAAAACCACCTAGGAGACCACCAGATTCAGAGTTGGTGAAAGGTGTATCACATCTCTATGCTCCACTCATGAATCGAAGAAGGATTAGAGCATTAGAAGACAAAGCTACAATGTTGGGAGGCTTGGGTAAGCTCAAGAAGAAGTGAGATCTTGTTCCCTTATCCTCACCACCCACTCTCATATCTGGCTCTGCTCTGTGGGAGGAAAAAAATGGAAGGATCAGCCTTCCAACACACACCTTTGGCATAGGAGATGTCAAGGAGGAGATCAGCAACATGACAGACATTTCTGTTGATGCATCATCTGCGCTGTCACTGTTGAGCAGTCTAGATCTGTATTGGAAATCCAAACTTCTAGTGGATTATTCCAAAGATATACACACTCGTATCATACTTTATGACCAGCTGCATGAAGAGGGCTATTTAGTCCAATAAGAGGTCATCTATCATCATGGTAGGATATTCTTTCCTAGAGCTTCTAAGCTTAAGCAAAGCTACTACAAAGAGATTACAAAGATTTATGTTTCAGCCATATGTGCGCCATGAGGATCTACAACATCATCATGAGAAGATTTGATTGGGAAGGCTTGAAAAAATAATTGTATTAGCATTTTCAAGAATGCATAAAGTATGTGGAGTTGGGGCAGCAACATGACTCCATAAAGGGGTTATTTCAGCCATCTCTTCCTTCTTTTGAAAGAGGAGAAAGATCCATGCACAAATCCATGTGTATGAAAGGTGTTGATGGTGAGGGATATGATTATGTAAGTCAAGTTTTATTTTCTGATTATACATATTATTTCACCATGTTTATGCAGGCCATGGCTCCAAGGAGGAGTGATATATCATAAATCTCATGGCAAACATTGGGCCACACAAATTTCTAAATTTGGCCACTCCCTTGATGAACAAAGGGAGATCCTATATCATGATGGTGTTGGCAATATGATGCAGAGTGTTGTCCTTGATGGCAACCCACTGAATGAAGATGAAGACATGAGATTGTTGACGTGTGTTGTCCTTAATGGCAAACCACCTGATGAATTTATTCTTGACTTGTAAATCTAATATGAAAGGATGTTTGTTAGCAATATGATGCTGAGTGTTGTCCTTGAATGGCAAGATGATGGCAACTTACTTGATGAAGTTGTGCTTGATAGAATATGTCTTGATGAACTAAATATGATGTATCTACAGTGTGTACAGAAGGCAATGAAGAAAGGAATTCAGTATGTGCTAGATCTATGATGAAAAGAGTATGTCTCTAGGCATACGCAGATTTGCCTAGGGGAAGCCGTGTATGCACGTGGGAAAGAACGTTCCAAGTCGCGTATGGGCAAAAGCGCTCATAAAGTGAAAAACTAGGGGTAACCACCATGGTATTGACCCATTGTATTGGGTAATGATTCGTCTAATTGACCCCGTCCAGGAAATACCATCAGATGTAATGTGGTTTTGGCTCATGGTATTGAAAAAGGGTAAACCTATATAAGGAGAAGAAATTCATTGTGCAAATCAGGAGTGAGGGTGCAAGATGTCTGAGCTTGAATGAATACTTCTCTCTGAAGTATATCTGAATGGAAAGGGTTACAGTTGAATGAAATATCTGAATGTATGATGCACCGATGAAGGAGTGATGAAGAAGGGGATCTAGATCTGAAATGCACTTATATTTGCTAGATCTGTTTATGGAATGATTAGATCTGAGATGAGGCGAACATCTGTCTGAAGTAAAGGGTAAAAATCTGTATGATGTATCTGTTCTGAAGAATTGCAATGACCTAAATGTCTGAAGAACCATACGCTAGTTCGATGAAGAGGAAGCGTGTATATACGCGGCTTCGCTGAAGAGAAAGTGCGTATGTGCAATGAAATTGGCTCTGTAATTTGTACAGAAGTATACGCTGGTTTATGTGAACGGAAGCGCGTATATACGCGACATCAGTGAAAGGAAAGCACGTATGCAAACTAGGGTTTGCTGAAGTTTGTGGTAAGAAATGTCTGATCTGTTCTGCTGGTTTACTGATATCTGTCAGTGAGTTATATGTATCTATTTCATGGTTGACTGTGCTTAAAAGTATGGAGTGGGTCCAGTCTGAAAATATGATGAAACGTGGCCTGCAAGTGGTGTCCTAAAGGAAGCTTTGGATCCAGTGTGAAAATTGATGAAACGTGGTCCATAGAGTTGCTGAGGGTTGTAGCCTTCAGTCAGGGGGTTGTAGCTCCCTTCCAGGTGAGGCTGGTAAATGAGATCAGGGGGTCGTAGCTCCCTTCCAGGAGAGGCTGGTAAACGATTCAGGGGGTTGGAGCTCCCTTCCAGGAGAGGCTGGTAAACGAGCGCAGGTGGGTGCCTGCGTGCTGGTAGGAGTCTGCACCAGCACATATGTTGTAAGATGTTTTCTCTATAATAAAATATTGAAGGCTGAGCAACTGCAGCGGTGGTTTTCTCCAGACTTGGGTTTCCACCTAAAAATCCTGGTGTTCATGTGTGATGCTTTGTGTGATGGTTTATTCTGTTCTTACTGCACATGTTTACTGTTTATAGAGCATCTAATGAATGAATGATGGAATGATATAAGTGAAGAACTAATGGCATAATTAGATCTCTGTGTATACGCGAGTTTTATGAAGGATATCCGCGTGTATATGCTAGTTGGCTTCAGCAAAGTAGCGTATGGGTTTTAGAGCATGAAAAAGTAAAATTTTTTAATTTTCCCTAAATACTGATTCACCCCCCCACCCCCCTCTCAGTATTTTTCCCAACAATTGGTATCAGAGCAGGTCCTTGTGCAGAAGCTTGATCGCTTGAAGGAGATCCGTCGCAATGGGAAGTCAAGAAGGAGTGATGTCTATAAAGCCACCTTTATTCAATGGAAGCAATCTGATATTCTGGAAGGTACGAACAAAAGCATATCTACAAAGTCTTGGTGCAGATGTATGGGCAATCGTGGAAGAAGGTTATCAATACCCGGCAAGTATTCCTACTGATGCAGCAGAAAGGAAGAAGTATGAAATCAATGCCAAAGCGGTGAATGTCTTATTAGGAAGCATGTCTGAACCAGAATTTGCTAAGGTGATGCAGCTAAATTCAACAAAAGAAATATGGGACAAAATCATTCTGAGCTATGAAGGAGATACAAAGGTAAAAAGTGCAAAACTCCAAACTCTTAGAATTGAATATGAAAATTTGAAGATGCATAGTGATGAAAGTGTTGCCAGTTTCTTTCTTCGTCTGGATGATATCGTAAATCGAATGAGAAATTTGGGTGAAACCATAACTGATACTACTCTGGTGGAAAAGGTCTTAATATCCTTGACTTCAAAATTTGACTCTAAAGTTTCAGCTATTGAAGAAAGGCAAGATCTGCAAACGCTTACTATTGTTCAATTACATGGTACTCTGACTGCTTTTGAAATGAGACAAGGAGGTCCTTCTCAAATAGGAGAAGCTGCTTTTAAGGCATCTACAAAAGGAAAGGAAAAGGAAGTTGTCAAAGAATCCAGCTATATATCCGATGAAGAAGAAGCAAATTTCGTGAGAAAGCTCCAACTAGGTACTGGAAGATTCAAAGGTAAGCTTCCCTTCAAATGTTTTGAGTGTGGAAAAGTTGGTCACTATGTTGCTAAATGTCCTTATAGAGAAAAACATGGTAAAGGGAAACAATTTGAAAAAAGGAAGAGTTATTATGCAAATGAAGATGATGATGAAGTGTCCAGTGAAGATGAAGAAGATTCTGACTATGATCTGAAAGTGCTCATGGCAAAGAAGAAAAAGAAGAAGGCTACTCGAAACAAGAAGATATCTCAGAAAACATGTATAGCAGAAACTGAAGAAGATGAATCAGATAGTGATTGGGGTCCTTTGAATGATTTTCGTTATGCAAACAATAGTGAAGATAGTGAAAGTAAAGTTGTGGATCTAGAAGAAGCTCTCAAGGTTAAAGTTGAAGAACTACAAAGTTCATCTAAGACGCAAGAATCTATCAACAAAGAGATGATCTCTCAAATGGAAAAACAAATAGAAATGCTGAATGGACAGGTGGACAAGTATCAAAGGTTTCATACTTATGCATCCAATCGAATTAAAGAACTAGAAGAGAAATCAACGATCTAAATGCAGATCTCGAAAAATCAAGCAAGAAGAATGAAGGACTTGAAGCTGCAATCATCTCTCTACAAACATATCTTGAAGCATCAAGTAAGAAGAATGAGGAACCTCTACAAACATTTGAAAAGGAAGGCCTTGAAGCAGAAATCATCTCTCTCAAAGAAGATCTGGAAAAATCAAATAAGAAGAATGAAGAGCTGCAACAAACATGTGAAGAAAACGAAAATTGGTTGAAAGAAGAGATTCTAAATCTGAAGGATCGAGTAGAAGATGGAAGAAGGAAAGAAGAAAGCATGACAAAGCAATGTCAAGCCTTGGAGGTTGAGGTAAACATTCTCAAAGGTAAATTAGAAGAAAAGGTTAAACTTTTGAGGTTTCAAGATAGTACTAATATTTTGGGCAATATTCTGAGTAATCAAAGGTCTCCTGCTATCAAACTTGGTCTTGGTTTCCATGAAACTGTTAAAGGAGAATCTAGCTCACAAGGAAGTGCTAAAAATTCAGAGGATGACAATACTAAACCTGAAGTGTTGAAAGAGACAAAAGATCAACCAAAAAACATGAATCCTCAAAGGAATTCATTCAAGAACGTTGAATGTTTTAAATATCATAATTATGGGCATGTTGCAGCAAATTGCAGAAGCAGAACAATTCAGCCACAAAAAAACAGATTCTACTCAGAAAGGTACTCTGATAGCTTCAAGGGATATTGTTTCTCATGTAACAAGTATGGACATAAAGCAACTGATTGTAAAATGAGGAAGATTAGAAATAATCATTATGATTATTATGCCTATTTTTCTGGACATATGAGATGTTATTCTTGTAACAAGTATGGACATGTAGAAAAGGAATGCAGGTTGAACAGATATGAGAAATTGGATGACTTCCAGCACACAAATAGAAAGATCAAAAAAATCTGGAAAAAGATGGAGGACCGATCAGAAACGTAGGGAATACTGACCCTACTGCAGTCATCCACTTCTGAAGCTTACTTTTCTTATTGACTGTAGGAATGATGTGGGATACATTATGAGATTTAGTAATGTATCGTCACAGGGGGAGCAATGTATGATGTCTCTCATGATTGATTTGATTATTCTGGTTATATGTATTTCTAACAGAGCATCTGATATGAAGAAGACAGGTACAGGAAGTACAAGTTCAGGGGGATATGAAGGAATGTGAAAATTTCTATGCTTCACTTTCCATACGCGGATTCTATTAACAAAAGTCACGTATACACGCGAGTTCCAGCAGACACATTCGCGTATGCCTTGATGAAAAGAGAATTTATATGATAGCTGAAGATTTGGAGCAGAGGTTCAGGGGGAGCATCAGTCTGACTGTTAATAACTGTATTATTGACTCAATATCATCTTAGTTTCTCAGTTCTAAATAATAATGATGATATGATACATGGTTTCTCATGTTGAAGATTGTGGATGAATCCTGTTTGCCTTTTGATGAAGAGTATTCATTGTTATGAAAGTCTTATAATTCGGAGATAAGGGCAGTTCATGCAGAGATTGTTGCTGATGACTTGCTGATGAACGTATTCAGGTTGCACAAGTTAAGAAGGAGCACTGGTTCAGGAGGAGCAGCAGGTTGAATACTAATGATTGCATTGTTGGCAATATGACTGCTTATTCTTTGGTTTTTGTGATACTCATGCTCAAATGATGATGACTTGGTACATGGTTTATTATGATGAGATTTTGAGCCCTGGTTGCTGATAAGTATCTTTTATGCTCACACATGGATGAGTTGGATGTCGTTTGATTCAGAAATAAGAATAGATCATGCAGTGTTTGTTACTATGGTTGAGATCTTTTGCCTACATATGTTACTTCATGTTAAATCTTGAAGATCTTGATGATATTGGACCACATGGATGATTGCTTGACACATATTTGAAGATGTTGTTATGGTATGATAATCTCTCTTGGAAAGATTGTATTGATGCTGCAAAGAATCTGAAGGCTTGGTTACTAATGTGCTTATGCTACAACCGTTGGATGATGCTTGAAGACACAACTACACTATTCTATCTATCTGTAGTCCAGGGAAGCATTCAAATATCCCAGAAAGAAGCTGAACACTGTCTTTTTCTCACAGAGGATCAGATCTGGTTAAAATTTAGAAGATGGTATTGGATACGCGGGTTTCCTGAAACACAGTCGCGTATATACGCGAGTTCATGCACATAAAACCGCGTATGTCTGATTGCTGACAAATTTCTGCTTGGAGTCAGCTCTCTTCATCTCAGCTGCAGTTCTGATACTGTTTGGTATCTCTGGTGGTGTTCCAGTTCTCATAATTCTATTTCTAATGTTTTGATAAAGATGCCTTGATGATTTGTTGGTGAAAGTGTTCAGGATGCACAAACTAAGGGGGAGCCTTAGTCATATGGAAAGGATGTTCGGAAGCACATTTTCAGGGGGAGCATTAGCGTTGCTGAGTATAATGCATTGTTGGCATTATGATGGTTCTGAAATAGGTTCTCTTTCTTGAGGACTTTCTGGTGTTGGTTATGAAAAGTCATATTTGTATTTTGATGAAAAGGTCATGTTGAGACCCATGATGTAAATTTGTAATATTCAGTCATGTAAGGACTTGTCAAATTTGTAAACCCACTTGGTTGGGTAGCTGAGTCAAATTTTGTAAACCCACTTGGTTGGGTAGCTGAGTTGAAATGTGTAAACCCACTTGGTTGGGTAGTTGAGTCTCATATGTAAATCCACTTGGATGGATCTTTGATGTAAGTAAGAGTCATTGGTGATAGGAAAGTCATAGAGTCATGTACTTCATTGGAAAATATGTTTGAAGATTCAGCATGAACTCAGGGGGAGCTTGGTCACTTCAGTATATATCAGATCTGCAGAACGCTTCTTCCACATGAAGAGAAAAGGGGGAGAGTATGTTGGTTTTTGATCCGCCCTTTGCCCTTGATGTCAAAGGGGGAGAGTGACATGGTGTTTGAATGAAGAGAAAGAATGGTGTCAAAAATGGGGAATGCGACATGGTGTCATTGTATTCTTAATGTACCTATCTGTTGTGGTAACCAAACACCATCGTGGTTGCCATCAAGTCCAAAGGGGGAGATTGTTGGCAATATGATGCAGAGTGTTGTCCTTGATGGCAACCCACTGAATGAAGATGAAGACATGAGATTGTTGACGTGTGTTGTCCTTAATGTCAAACCACCTGATGAAGTTATTCTTGACTTGATGAACTTGGTAAATGATGTAAATCTAATATGAAAGGATGTTTGTTAGCAATATGATGCTGAGTGTTGTCCTTGAATGGCAAGATGATGGAAACTTACTTGATGAAGTTGTGCTTGATAGAGCATGTCTTGATGAACTAAATCTGATGTATCTACAGTGAGTACAGAAGACAATGAAGAAATGAATTCAGCATGTGACAGATCTATGATGAAAAGAGTATGTCTCTAGGAATATGCGGATTTGCCTAAGGGAAGTCGCATATGCACGCGGAAAAGAACGTTCCAAGTCGCGTATGGGAAAAAGTGCTCATAAAGTGCAAAACCAGGGGTAACCACCATGGTATTGACCCATTGTATTGGGTAATGATTCGTCTAAATGACCCCATCCAGGAATACCATCGGAAGTAATGTGGTTTTGGCTCATGGTATTGAAAAAGGGTAAACCTATATAAGGAGAAGAAATTCATTATGCAAATCATGAGTGTGGGTGCAAGATGTCTGAGCTTGAATGAATACTTCTCTCTGAAGTATATCTGAATGGAAAGGGTTACAGTTGAATGAAATATCTGAATGTATGATGCACCGATGAAGGAGTGATGAAGAAGGGGATCTAGATCTGAAATGCACTTATATTTGCTAGATCTGTTTATGGAATGATTAGATCTGAGATGAGGCGAACATCTGTCTGAAGTAAAGGGTAAAAATCTGTATGATGTATCTGTTCTGAAGAATTGCAATGACCTAAATGTCTGAAGAACCATACGCTAGTTCGACGAAGAGGAAGCGCGTATATACGCGGCTTCGCTGAAGAGAAAGCGTGTATGCGCAATGAAATTGGCTCTGTAATTTGTACAAAAGTATACGCTGGTTTATGTGAAAGGAAGCGCGTATATACGCGACATCAGTGAAAGGAAATCGCGTATGCAAACTAGGGTTTGCTGAAGTTTGTGGTAAGAAATGTCTGATCTGTTTTGCTGGTTTACTGATATCTTTCAGTGAGTTATATGTATCTGTTTCATGGTCGACTGTGCTTAATTGTATGGAGTGGGTCCAGTCTGAAAATATGATGAAACGTGGCCTGCAAGTGGTGTCCTAAAGGAAGCTTTGGATCCAGTGTGAAAATTGATGAAATGTGGTCCATAGAGGTGCTGAGGGTTGTAGCCTTCAGTCAGGGGGTTGTAGCTCCCTTCCAGGAGAGGCTGGTAAACGAGATCAGGGGGTCGTAGCTCCCTTCCGGGAGAGGCTGGTAAACGAGTCAGGGGGTTGGAGCTCCCTTCCAGGAGAGGCTGGTAAACGAGCGCAGGTGGGTGCCTGCGTGCTGGTAGGAGTCTGCACCAGCACATATGTTGTAAGATATTTTCTCTATAATAAAATATTGAAGGCTGAGCAACTGCAGCGGTGGTTTTCTCCCGACTTGGGTTTCCACCTAAAAATCCTGGTGTTCATGTGTGATGCTTTGTGTGATGGTTTATTCTGTTCTTACTGCACAATTTTACTGTTTAGAGAACATCTAATGAATGAATGATGGAATGATATAAGTGAAGAACTAATGGCATAATTAGATCTCTGTGTATACGCGAGTTTTATGAAGGATATCCGCGTGTATACTGTTGAGTCTCAATTCTGCATCTTTTCCATACACTTTTCTATTCCTTTTTCACTCACCTGAACCTCCCAAATTGTCAATATCATTGTATGTTAATTGCAAAAGAGCATCTAACATGGTTTTTAACTATATTTTTGTGTCTGCTGTTTGATGTAGATTTTGTTCATTTAGCTGCGGAATCTTGCCACTTTCCGCAGCTGCTGCAACTTTCCGCAGCTATTTTGTGAAACTCTATGTTACAGGTGTCTACAGGGAAAACGATCCACATGGGCAAGTCAAGAATGATGTGGACATGGTTCGTGTCCTATTGGTTCAAGAAAACTCATCTAAAGAAGCCGCGGTCAAAGGCGTCCACATGGAAGTCAACCATAGAGTCTTACGGTGACAGGACTCTGTTCCGTGTCACGTAAAGGTTCATATGGCCGTTTTTGAGCTTGCGGAGGACAAGTCGACATCTGTACATGGCTCCATAGTCGAATTCAAGCATCCACTTCTCATAGATTTATTTTCCAACACGGCCATGATCCTAGATCCGTGGACATAATGGTCTACGTGTTCTACACCAGCATAAAGTTTAGGAGACAATTATATTTCTTTTGTTATATATAACGCGTTTGCATATGCATATAGAGTTAGTCCCGATTAGTCTCTGTTAATTTTATTAAAGTCTGCTCTGTAATGTGATTACGTTGCCTTTGAGACGTAATACTACCATACTGTTATGACTGCATTTTAATATAAGAAGACTCTGTTTTCCAACTTAATTCGTACTTGAAGATCGTTGCCAAGGCTGGTGGAGAGGGCCCCTGCTCAGCTAAGGTTTTGTGCATTAGTGTATAGTTCTTATTTCATTTCTTTAAAGCTCATTGTGCCATAATCCATTCACATGTTTATACACTGCATTTTTCATGATACATATGCTTCATTTCTGTTTATAAACTTTCATGCTTTCTATTTCACTTCTGTCTTTCATGTTTTATGTTGTTAATCACTGATCAGTGTTCTTGTTTTAGGTTATAGATAGGCAGCCCGGGCATTTTCATAGATTTTTGACTAATGACATGGAATTAACATTGTTCTGCTGCTAATGTGTTTTTCTTAGTTTCTGTTTAATTTCAGTATTGCTTTGTTTAATTCAGTTTTGTTCATTTTCTTCAGTAGTTAAATTTAGATATATTAAACTGCTCATAGCATCTTCAGTTGCCTCCGAAAGCCACAGCTAGACTGATGGTGAGGGATTGTACTATGAAATGTGTAGTTTAGTATTAGTTTTCTTTCTGCAATTTAGATATATTGAACTGCTCATAACATCTTCAGTTGCCTCTGAAAGCCACAGCTGGACTGATGGTGAGGGATTGTATTGTGAAATGTGTAGTTTAGTATTAGTTTTCTTCCTGCAAATTTAGATATATTGAACTACTCATAACATCTTCAGTTGCCTCCGAAAGCCACAGCTGGACTGATGGTGAGGGATTGTATTATGAAATGTGTAGTTTGGTATTAGTTTCATTTCTGCAAATTTAGATATATTAAATTGTACATGACATCTTCAGTTACCTCCGAAAGCCACAGCTGGACTGATGGTGAGGGATTGAATTATGGATGTATGATTTGATATTAGTTTACTTTCTGCAAGTTAGATATTAGTTACTCAAGTTGTTTATGGTTACTTCCGAAAATCATAGCTGGACTAATGATGAGGGATCAGAAGACAAGTTGATGTAAATTGATCTAGATTTACTTTATTGCAACTTTTGGATTTCTTTCAGCATAATTTATTTTGTGTTTAGATCGCAGCAAGAATAGTTTGGTTTCATGCTCACTAGTTCACTATTTTGATTTATTAGATTAGCAGCACCTTTTCATTTCAACAACATATTTTCATTTCCTTTCAAGTTTTGTCATTGTAATTTTCAAATTCCTTTTTAAGTTTCAAGTTGGTAAATCATTATAGAGGATATCATTTCCTTGAACAAACATAACCATACTTGTTTTCATTTTAGAATTTTCATTTCATCTTAGAAAACCAAAAACGACAAAAAGTTAAGAAATAGGTTATCTTGCACATATAGTGCGCCGCACTTCATCAGCTTACGAATCCCGGATTGACAAATTAAATGCAGCAATTTAGGACACACTAAATTGACCAAACATTTTGGCGCCGTTGCCGGGGAAGTGTAATTAGGTAGCCAATTTCTTAAAAAAAAAAAACACAAAATCATAAAAGAAGGGAAAACTTGATAACTTCTTGAAGTATGCTCTCCTCTTGCACCTAGTGTGATCTGGAGGATCAGAAAAGAGAGTTATTGGTTTAGTAATTTCTTAAGTATGCTCTCTTCTTGCACCTAGTGTGACCTGGAAGATCAGAAAGAGAATTATTAGCCCAACTTTTTAAAATAAAAAAAATGACATGCATAGAGCAAGAGATTCTAGGGGAAGGTTTATAGCTAAAGCCAAGAGTTCGATTTTCACAACTCCATCTTCTTCAAGGCATAGACCAGATTCACCACCATCTACCCCTAGCCTTAATATTTTTGGAAGTCAAGGAACAGCTGAATTAGAGGATTCTCCTATACCACCTACTAAAACCCATTTAGAAAACAAAGAGACTCTCTCTCATCCTCCCTTGGTAGAAAAAATAGAGGAATTTAAGGACTCTAAAGAAACTATCATGGCAAAAGAATTAATAGATGGAGGTAGAGGTAGAGGTAGAAGAGGAGGAAACAATGGAGACAACAATGGTGAAGGAAATAATGGTAGAAATATGGAAGGAGACAACTTGTTTGGATTCCCTATAGTTGATGAGGAAATTCATGCAAAAATGAAAAATATCTCACCATCTGTCCTCCCTAACTTTTATGGATTGCGAAGTGAGGATCCTAAAACATTTCTGTTTGAGTTTGAAGTTGTGTGCCGAACCTATGACTATATGGAAGACTCTCAAAAACTCAAACTGTTTCCTTCAACTTTGAAGGGAGCTGCTTTGAAATGGTTCATGGGATTAGCCACTCAATATATTAGGACTTGGAATGATATGAAACAAACATTTTTGGATAGATACTTGGACTATTGTATGCCCACCAATCACAAGGATGAGGTATTTAAAATGATGCAAAAAGAAGATGAAAATTTGGAAGACCTAATTGAAAGATTTCAATACAACTTGAAAAGAGCAAAGATGAGCAACTTAGATGATGAAACCTTGAAAGCCCTCATATTAAAATCCATTAGAGATGAATGGATAGATATTTTAAACATGATGGGGAAAGGAGACATTTCTCAACTCCCACTTCGTGATATAACAGAACTATGTGTCCATCTCTCAAGAGGAAAATCTAAAACAGGAAAAGGGCCTAGGGATCCTTCTCTTATTAGGGCTAACAAATCTGCAACTGGATCAGTAAGTAGGCAGAGATTGGTAATATGCTTGATGAGTTCAAAACTGATATCTTAGGGAGCCTTAGTGAACAACTAGACACCCTTAAAATCCAAAACAAGCAGAAAGCAGAAACAGACGCTTTAGCCATCTTTTGTCCAAAATGTAGGAAGAAACATGCTTTGAGGGAATGTCCCTTGGATGCAAAAGTTGTAGAAACATATATGATTTTCTCAGAGAATCATGAGATCAAGGATTGTCCTTCAATTCCTGGACTCAAAGCTGTCTTTCAAGAAGACCCAAATTCAGTAGAATCTCTCTGTTTTGTCGCAAGGAGACCTTGGCAAGGACAACAAACTCAAGGGTTTAACAACCCTATGAATTTTCAAACCCAACCAAATTGGAATCCTTGGAAACAACCTTGGCCCCAACATCAAAATTCATATCAGCCATGGGTACAAGGGATGAAAAATCCTTATGGGAGATTTGCTCAATTTTATCAATATCCTCCATATTTTCAAAATCAACAAGCTCCACAACTTCCAAATTCAAATCCACAACTTTCATTGCCATTTCCACAACAACAACCTTCTCAAAAAAATCCAAATCCTCAACTCATGCTTCCATACCAACAAAAGACAAATCAACTTCCAGCTCAGCCATTGCCAAATCCTAACAATAAGAATCCTTAGAATACTTACATGGTAGAAGGACAACAATTTCCTACCTATATGATTGTTCCTCTCAACGATGTACAACTCAGATCTGGTAGAGTTTTAGAAAAACCTTCTATAGATATTCAAGAGCAAGATACCTCCGAGGAGGATTCTCTTGAAGTCAATAAAGGTTCTGAGGAAGAATCTCTTCAAAATCCAAGCATGCAAAAAGAAAAAGAAAAGTTAACACCCACAACTCCTATAGTTGAGCAACCTACATCTTCATCTACACCTCCTTTTCCTGAAAGACTAAAAATTGACAAGGGGGTGGAAAAACAAATCTTGTTGCCTAACTATGATTTTCTAGATGAATTGAAGAATGTTTGTATCAAGATTCCTTTGTTACAAGCCATTCGAGAGATTCCTATTCTAGAAAAAACAATAAAGGAGTTGAGTTTCAAAAGACCAGGAAGGAAACTAAAAGACACAAGAAGAATCCACCTGGTAGGAAAGATTGCATATATTATGATGGGAAAAATTACCATGCAGAGGTATGTAGATCCAGGAAATCCAATTGTCAAGACACATATAAATGGGATAGAAATTCCAAACACATTGATTGACTTAGGGGCTGCTATCAACATTATGAGTAGACAGACTATGGACCAGCTAAAACTTCCTAACCTTATTTTTACACCTACTTTACTGCAACTTGCAGATCAATCAATTATTAAACCAGATGGTGTATTAGAAGATATTTCAGTCTCCTTAGATTCTTGGGAATATCCAATAGATTTTATGATTTTGACTCCCAAGAGTAATCTAGGAGGGCACCCACTTATCTTAGGAAGACCTTGGCTAGCCACAGCTGATGCTTTTATTAGTTGTAGATCTGGGGACATGTACATTTCTAATGGTAATTCGACAAAGAAATTCAATTTGTATCCTCCAGCAAGAGCAATCACAGAAGTAGGAGACAATGAATGGGTTGATGATGAGGACACTATACAACCTATCTTTACCATTTCTGAAATCAGTGAGGATAGTCAAATTCTGAACACATTAGAAAATTTCGAGACATCTTCAGAATATGACCCCACACAATTTCAGTTGGAATCTGACATAGAATATTTATCATCAAGACAAATGTCTCTTTACTCTATGGAAGAGTTTCGTAGTTCTACTATTGAGATTTTTCCAGGAAAAACATTGAATATCAACAAACATTTGGAAAAGTCACAACAAGAAGAACTAACCAAAATCTTGCAAAAACATTCTACTGCATTTGCATGGGAGTATACTGACATGAAAGGTATTGATCCTAAGACTTGCATCCATCACATCTATATTGAGGAAAACAGTAGACCAATCAGACAACCTAAAAGAAGGATGAATCCAAATCTTAGGGAAATAGTGAAAGAAGAGCTCCAAAAACTTCTCAATGTAAACTTCATTTATCCAATTTCAGATAGCCGATGGGTTTCTCCTTTGGTTATAGTACCTAAAAAGAATGGAAAATGGAGGGTATGCATTGATTACAGGGAATTGAACAAAGCAACTTTGAAGGATCACTTTCCTTTGCCTTTTATCGATCAGGTATTAGACACATTAGCAGGTAAAAAGTTCTTTTCATTTTTGGATGGTTTTAGTGGCTATAATCAAATTCAGGTAGCACCTGAGGATCAAGATAAGACCACATTTACTTGTCCATGGGGAACTTTTGCCTACCGAGTGCTTCCTTTTGGGTTATGTAATGCACCCGCAACATTCCAAAGAGCAGTACTAGGAATTTTTTCTGATCTATTCCATGATTGTGTAGAGGTTTATATGGATGATTTTACAGTTTATGGTAATTCATTTGAAGAGGCATTAGAAAATTTGGAAAAAGTTCTTATAAGATGTAAAGAAACAAAGCTTTCACTAAGCCATGAAAAATGCTTTATGATGTTTACTGAAGGGATTGTTTTAGGACATCATATTTCAGGAGATGGGATTAAGGTTGATAGATCAAAAGTTGAAGTCATCTCCAAATTGCATATTCCAAATTGTCAAAGAGATGTTAGAAGTTTTCTAGGATTTACTGGTTACTATAGAAGATTTATAGAAAACTTCACTAAAATAGCATCTCCACTCTTTAAATTGCTTACAAAAGACTGTGAATTCAAATGGGATCCTGATTGTCAATCAGCTTTTGAAACTTTGAAAACAAGAATATCTGAAGCACCTATCTTGAGAGGACCAAATTGGAAACTCCCTTTCCATATTTCTACGGATGCTTCAGATACAACTCTAGGAGCTGTGTTGGGTCAAAAAGATTTGGTTCCTTATGCCATTTATTATACCAGTAAAAATTTGACTCCCACAGAGTTGAACTATACTGTGACTGAAAAAGAGTTTTTAGTTGTTGTTCATGCAATTAATAAGTTTAGACATTACATAAAAGGCTATGAAACTTTTATTCATACTGACCATTCTGCAATTAGATATTTGATGAACAAACCTGTTACTAATGGCAGAGTGACAAGATGGCTCTTACTTTTACAAGAATTCAATATTACTGTGTTGGATAGACCAGGGAAACAAAATACAGTAGCTGATTTCTTGTCTAGGATTCAGAATACTAAAGAAGATTCTCCTGTAGAGGATAAGTTTCCTGATGAATACTTGTTTGCAGTAACTATTAAGACTCCTTGGTATGCAGATATTTCTAACTATTTGGTTACAGGGAAACTGCCTTCACATTTATTTCCAAGTGAAAAACGAAAAATTATTCAGGAGAGTTCAAAATATTCATGGATTTCTAACGAATTGTTTAAAACAGGGCCAGATCTTGTGATCAGAAGATGTGTAAGGGAAGATGAAATGCCTGATATTCTTAAGGCATGTCATGATGAACCATGCGGCGGACACTTTGCAGACAAAAGGACGGCCTATAAAATCCTCTCTTTAGGATATTATTGGCCTTCCTTCTTCAAAGATGCAAAACAATATGTCAAAAGGTGTGACAGCTGCCAAAGAGTAGGGAAACCTACCCTTTCAAATGAAATGCCATTGCAAACACAGGTACTCATTGAACCCTTTGAAAAATGGGCTTTAGATTTCATTGGACCTATTAATTTACCATCCAAGCAAAAGAAGTATATATTGGTTTGTACTGATTATGTTACTAAATGGGTAGAAGCCAAAGCATTAGTATCTGCTACTGAAAATTCAGTTGTTCATTTTCTTTATGAGGATATTTTTACTCGCTTTGGTGTTCCAAGAAAAATTGTGACAGATCAGGGGAGCCAATTTACATCCAATTTGGTGGAGAAGTTGATGGAAGAATACAAAATCAAGCACAGAAGATTTACTCCTTACCATCCGCAAGAAAATGGTCAAGTGGAGTCCACAAATAAAGTTCTTGAAAGTATCATCACCAAAACTGTTCATCTACATAGAAGAGATTGGGCAGAAAGGCTTCTTGAAGCCTTGTGGGCCTACAGAACTACATGGAGAAATACAACAGGACATTCTCCCTATGAACTTGTTTATGGGAAAGAAGTCTTGCTCCCGATTGAGTTCCAAGTCAAGACCTTCAAGATAGCAGTTCAGTTGGGGATGGACTTATCAGAAGCCCAAAAGCATAGAATGGAGCAGTTGAATGAGCTAGATGAGATCAGACAAGAAGCAATTTTAAGAACCGATCTAGTTCAATATCAAAGAGCTAAATGGCATGACAAGTACATCAAAGAGAAGAAGTTTCAAGAAGGAGATTGGGCATTGTTATTTGATTCCAAGTTTAAAGATTTTCAAGGAAAATTTCAGACTCATTGGCTTGGGCCATATGAGATCGACAAGATCTTTAGCAATGGAGCGGTAAGAATCAAGACCATTGATGAGTTTCAAACTCCTCTTATTGTGAATGGCCATAGATTGAAAGTTTATCATAAGCCACTCTCAAAAGAGGATTTTGTCAAAATATTTCAAGAAAGTTCTGCAATCAGGCCGGTACAGAAGAATTCTTCTTCGCCACCAGCCTAGCTTTTGTTTTTTTCAGTTAAAAAAAAAAAAAAAAAAAAAAATGGTATAAGCCTGAAAACCAATCACTGATTGGCAGTCTTATACAGAAAATATAGGGTGAAAATCAGGAACACCTGACACTCTATATTTTCCAAAAAAAATCTCTCTTTCATTTCACAAATTTTGTGACCACTCACTCCATTTCATTCCACTTCATTCCATTTCATTTCACTTCATTTCACTTCATTCCACTTCATTCCATCCATTTCATCAATAAAAAAATCTTTTTCATGACCATTTCCATCTGGTCATTTGTCATCTATTCATTTCCATTCATCCAAGTAATAGCTGTGTCAGTTTCCGCAGCTGACATCTGTTTCCGCAGCTGACTCCAGTTTCCGCAGCCAGAAGTAGATTCCGCAGCTACAACTCTGTTTTCAAAAGAATGTACAGTCAGAAGTTATTTCCATAATCATGAAATAAAATGCAGGTGAGAGGATCAAAAATGAAGACATGGAGCATTCAAGACGCCAATAAAGAGAAATTAGTTGAAGACCAAGGAAAAGGCAAAGATTCCAAAGGTATGAATAAAATTTATTTCAAATAGCATTGAAAAACACATTTTTATATAGTTCTGAACCATGAGCTCCATCCATTATATGCAATGATTATATTGACAATTCCGTAACCTCTCACGATCTCCATATTACCCTTTCGCATTCATTCTCAAACGGTTCCATCATTAAACCCCCGATCTTCACTCATGTTCCAATATTCCACCGGTGACAATGAGACGTATTTGATTTGACCACGGACTCTTACAGCCGCATAAATCCATAACCGTTGTTGAAACGTGCTCATATTTATTGTGCAGCCACCAAAATTCAAAACGCTGCCAGATGTGTTATACTCTGTTAATCTCTCTGTCGTGTCTCTGCCGTGCTTACGAAACCCCACTCTGTTCTGTCTCACTCCATTTTGTTCATTGTGCTCATTCCCACTCTCTGATATTTACCCACAGTCATTGCGCTTATCTCTGTGCATTCAACCGTTCTATTTCCATTTGAATCCTCACGCAGGCAAATTTGTGAAGAGCAGAAAGAAAAATGGGTAAATTTCTAAGAGCAGAGCCGGAAGGACCTAAGTTTATAGAGGGATATCCGCAAGTAAAGGAGATATTGAAGAAAGCAAATTGGCTGCGGTTTATCCAGAAATTCAGAGGTTACCATAAAGAAGTCACGAAGGCATTCGCAAGGTCGTTTGATGGCTTGGAAGCAGAGATTGGAGACCTTAAGTTTGCGGTCAATGAAGCATCTATAGCAACAGCCACGGAACTTCTTCAAGAGGGTGAGCGTTGGTTTAAAAATAAAAGCATCAGTGATGAAGCATGGAGAACAATCTTACGAAATCAAGGTATGGACATAACTGTTTTTAAAAGAGGAATTCCTGTGCATGCATTGAAAGAGGAATGGGATACTTTGCTGCTAGTTGTTCAGAAATTAATTACATGTGAAGGCCGTTTTGGGTCCATGTATATGTACCATACCAGGTTACTGATGAATTTTCTAGATAATCAAACTCTCAATCTCCCATATTTTCTATTCAATAGTTTGAAGAAAATGTCTGTGACTGTTCAAAAACATTTAGGAGATGTAGAACCCCATCTATATCACCACGGCCTTGTAAAAATTTTGATTGAAAAGGAGTTAAAGGAAAAGAAAGACACATGGGAACAATTTCTGGTTAGAAATTTCTTTGAGGAACCTCAGGAAATTCCTAAAGGTAGCACAGCAAGAAGGAGTAGAAGAAAAAGAATAAATGATGAAACCCAAATTACTCCTATTCAAGAAATTCCTAAAGGTAGCACAGCAAGAAGAAGTGGGAGAAAAAGAACAATTGATGAAATTCAAAATACTCCTACTACTACAATTGAAAGAACTAATAAGGAAGAGAGACTGTCAAAGAGGAAGAAGAAAGAAATCAAGGGTAAGAAGCCAATAACACCAAAAGAGAGAAAAACTATTGAAGCTGTACATAAAACTCCTTCTTTTGAAGAAGAAGATAATCAAGTGTTATCTGAAAGACTAGTTTATCTTCAAAAATAGTCCTCTATGGCCAAGAAGACAGAGAAAGGAAAACAAAAACAAAAGGATAGTGCACCACAGTGTGTGAGAAGAAGCAGCAGACTTAAGGGGAAATTGAGGAAAACGCAAATAAAGGGTCCTCATTTCATCGACTTGGGAGAGGAAACATCTGAACAGTCCCCAGCTGACCATAGTCCATCTCAGTCAGTTAGTGAACCTGGTTCATTTCATTCCCAGTCAGACATTGAACATACTCCATCCCATTCTCAGCAAGATGTTGATGTGAGCCCTTCTTAGCCATATTTTGAAGATAACTCTCCTTCACGGCATTTTGGGGACAGCCCAACAAAAATGACTCCTGAAATAGACCCCAAGTAGCAGGAAGTATATGACTACATAGAATCTTTGGAAAAGGTAGCTACAGGTCCTAGTAACTCATCCATCCAGCCTCATACAGTACAGGATGATTTAGTCCAATCACTAAAACAGGAAGTCTTTGAGCTAGAGCTTTTAAATAGGCACATCAAAAATGAAAATGAGACATTGAAGGAACAAGGCAAACTGGACAAAATCATCCATGATAATACCATGCTACATCTGGGAATATGGCAGAAGAAGAATAAGAAATTGAAAAGGAAATGCCAGAAGTTGAGCAGAGCATTGGTTAATATCAAATTTAGGTGCTTAATGAAGAAACCTAGAATGTTGGCAGCTCCAAGGAAGAGGAGGAGAGGATTGGATGTGCTGGCTGAAGTGTCAAGGCATATGAACTAAGGAAGGAATATCAAAATTTTGGTTGCATGAGGACATGCAACACCTTCACAGTGGGGGTATGTTGAGTCTCAATTCTGCATCTTTTCCATACACTTTTCTATACCTTTTTCACTCACCTGAACCTCCCAAATAGTCAATATCATTGTATGTTAATTGCAAAAGAGAATCTAACATGGTTTTTAACTATATTTTTATGTCTGCTGTTTGATTTAGATTTTGTTCATTTAGCTGCGGAATCTTGCCACTTTCCGCAGCTGCTGCAACTTTCCGCAGCTATTTTGTGAAACTCTATGTTACAGGTGTCTACAGGGAAAACGATCCACATGGGCAAGTCAGGAATGATGTGGACATGGTTCGTGTCCTATTGGTTCGAGCAAACTCATCTAAAGAAGCCGCGGTCAAAGGCGTCCACATGGAAGTCAAACATAGAGTCTTACGGTGACAGGACTCTGTTCCGTGTCACGTAAAGGTTCATATGGCCGTTTTTGAGCTTGCGGAGGACAATTCGACATCTGTACATGGCTCCATAGTCGAATTCAAGCATCCACTTCTCATAGATTTATTTTCCAACACGGCCATGATCCTAGATCCGTGGACGTAATGGTCTACGTGTTCTCCACCAGCATAAACTTTAGGAGACAGTTATATTTCTTTTGTTATATATAACGCGTTTGCATACGCATATGGAGTTAGTCCCGATTAGTCTCTGTTAGTTTTTATTAAGTCTGCTCTGTAATGTAATTACGCTGCCTTAGTGCCGTAATACTACCATACTGTTATGACTGCATTTTTAATATAAGAAGACTCTGTTTTCCAATTTAATTCATACTTGAAGATCGTTGCCAAGGCTGGTGTAGAGGGCCCCTGCTCAGCTAAGGTTTTGTGCATTAGTGTATAGTTCTTATTTCATTTCTTTAAAGCTCATTGTGTCATAATCCATTCACATGTTTATACACTGCATTTTTCATGATACATATGCTTCATTTCTGTTTATAAACTTTCATGCTTTCCATTTCACTTCTGTCTTTCATGTTTTATGTTGTTAATCACTGATCAGTGTTCTTGTTTTAGGTTATAGATAGGCAGCCTGGGCATTTTCATAGCTTTTTGACTAATGACATGGAATTAACATTGTTCTCCTGCTAATGTGTTTTTCTTAGTTTCTGTTTAATTTCAGTACTACTTTGTTTAATTCAGTTTTGTTCATTTGCTTCAGTAGTTAAATTTAGATATATTAAACTGCACATAGCATCTTCAGTTGCCTCCGAAAGCCACAGCTGGACTGATAGTGAGGGATTGTACTATGAAATGTGTAGTTTAGTATTGTTTTTCTTTCTGCAAATTTAGATATATTGAACTGCTCATAACATCTTCAGTTGCCTCCGAAAGCCACAGCTGGACTGATGGTGAGGGATTGTATTATGAAATGTGTAGTTTAGTATTAGTTTTCTTCCTGCAAATTTAGATATATTGAACTGCTCATAACATCTTCAGTTGCCTCCGAAAGCCACAGCTGGACTGATGGTGAGGGATTGTATTATGAAATGTGTAGTTTGGTATTAGTTTCATTTCTGCAAATTTAGATATATTAAATTGTGCATGACATCTTCAGTTACCTACGAAAGCCACAGCTGGACTGATGGTGAGGGATTGAATTATGGATGTATGATTTGATATTAGTTTACTTTCTGCAAGTTAGATATCAGTTACTCAAGTTGTTTATGGTTACTTCCGAAAATCATAGCTGGACTAATGATGAGGGATCAGAAGATAAGTTGATGTAAATTGATCTAGATTTACTTTATTGCAACTTTTGGATTTCTTTCAGCATAATTTATTTTGTGTTTAGACAGCAGCAAGAATAGTTTGGTTTCATGCTCACTAGTTCATTGTTTTGATTCATTAGACTAGCAGCACCTTTTCATTTCAGCAGCATATTTTCATTTCCTTTCAAGTTTTGTCATTGTAATTTTAAAATTCCTTTTTAAGTTTCAAGTTGGTAAATCATTATAGAGGATATCATTTCCTTGAACAAACATAACCATACTTGTTTTCATTTTATAATTTCCATTTCATCTTAGAAAACCAAAAACGACAAAAAGTTAAGAAATAGGTTATCTTGCACATATAGTGCACCGCACTTCATCAGCTTACGAATCCCGGATTGACAAATTAAATGCAGCAATTTAGGACACACTAAATTGACCAAACATATACGCTAGTTGGCTTCAGCAAAGTAGCGTATGGGTTTTAGAGCATGAAAAAGTAAAAAGTTTTAATTTTCCCTAAATACTGATTCACCCCCCACCTCTCAGTATTTTTCCCAACAGATGGGTGCTTCCCTAAAGCACCAAAATTATCTCACACTTTCAGCCATAGTGAGATAACAGGGGCAACAAGTAAGTGGTGGGAAAAACACTTACCACATCCTGATTTGATGCAGGCAGGAGATGCCCTACGCTGGTACCATATGTGGGACTATGACCCACCTCCTCTTGTTCAAATTTATGTTTATGTAATTGTAATTTTTCTTCCATACATGGATAATGTACTTGTCCTATTTTTGGATTTGTATGGAGGCATAATAGGAGGCATGTGTGTACCACATGGTATGAAGACTCTCTTTGTATACTAGCTACATATTTTCGGGAGAGCAGGGGGTTCAACCATGTTTGTTTCAGTGGAATTCTTGACTCTTTGTGGGATGGATTATGTACATATTATAATGACTTTGTGGGAACAAATAATGGGAGGCTGGATTGGTGAACACTCAGCTTATGCAGAGAGCTAGATCCTTGATGGTGTCACCAATGGGGAAGGAGAAGTCTTGCAGCACTCACCCTATCAGTTGCTTGAGGACAAGCAACATTTTGGAGGGGAGGACTGTAATATTCCCAATTAGTCAAGCTAATGGGAATATACAATTTTGTTTTAATTTTTCTGCCTCATGAATAGAATTGTAAAGGAGGATCAATAAAACTCCTAAACAACAAAATAAATCAATGCTCAATGTGAACAAAGCTAAATATGAGCTATTTTCATAAACAAAACTTAAGTGGGAAATAGGTTGGATCAATTGATTGGGTCAACAGGACCAAATCAACAGCGTTGTCTAGATGCAATTATCTCCTAGAGGCACAACGCAGTTCATGTTGGAGGCCACTCATGCGAATGAAGTTAAATCATTAAGATGGTTTTAAGGTTTGACAATATTTCCACATTATAAAAGAAAGAGGAGGACACCAAGAAGAGGTTTGATAATTTGATATTTCTGAAGGTGTTGTCTATTTAGACATTCTTCATTCTCTAGTTGTTTAGCTGAGA
Source organism: Pinus albicaulis (assembly GCA_034641835.2). NCBI lineage: Eukaryota > Viridiplantae > Streptophyta > Pinopsida > Pinales > Pinaceae > Pinus > Pinus albicaulis. The sequence goes on from CM076572.1 coordinate 235,580,977, forward strand.
ATAGTGTTGTTTAGCACTAGGGTGTTCCTGGCCAGGAATCCCACCTCTTCCATTGAGGAGCTCTTGGAGGAGACTTGTTCTATATTGTCCACTATCAGGAAGTTGGCCAAGATTCATCTTCCAAATACAAGCAGATCCTATTGAGGATTTGGTTGTCCTTGTAAGCTGCAACAAGTGGAGGCTAGATCTACTCAGATCTAGGCAAATCTAGAGGCCCTTTTCAGCGGGAAAGCCTTCTATCCCATTGGCAAGAGGATTCTAGATCCTTGGAGCTACAACTTCAGATCTTGGCATTAGGCCAAACCAGTGCTAGAGCCTACAATGCATTTTTCCTTCCATAACTGTGTTATTTGCAAGTATTCAATTGCAGGGTGTTTTGGCAACGTTTTGGAGGAGAGACCTCTGGTGTTAAGGAGTATTACTTACACTGTGGTGATCCATGGATTGGACATCCAATCCATGTTGTTTCAGATATGATCTATTAATATTGTATTTACTGCAAAAACCTCTAAATTATTTTGTAGATCTGTAACTTAGATCTTAGATCTACTCTTTGTATCTCATGTTTCGCTCAAAACCCCAAGGGGAATGTATAGTGGAGCTTTTATTGTATACAAATTTGAATTAGATCCACATTTTTGTATACATATCTGCTCTAGATCTGAAGTGGAATATACATCAACTGCAGCTCAATAAAATAATGCTGTCAAGATTTGCAGTCTCAATATATTGTTGCAACAGCTCAATCTGAGGGTTTCTTCATGTAGATCTTCTATTTTTCTCTTGTACATTGTATGGGCCACATTAGAGATATGTTTTACTGAAGTACATGAAATTATTAAGCCTCCATATTGATCTCCTACTTTAACTCAGTGGAACTACGTTATTTCTAAAGCAGTATTGTTGTGCATGACTGTAGCCCTATTATTTGGGTGTTTTTCAGCCATACTAGGTGGTGGGAGGTTTGTTTACCTCACCTATTTTGATTTGTTTTTGCTCTAAGTTTGGATTTAGATACTAGATCCACTGATCTAAGGGATCCAGGAGTTTCAAACTCATTTTAGTGCACCAATTTGTGAAGAGTGCATTATTCTAGCAGGCCTTCCTGAGTATTCCTATTTGGGGATATTACAGTGGTATCAGAGCATCTTTCTTGGCACAGCCTATTCTTTTCTTGGAGAGCCAATATGTCTTCAGAAGAAGAAGAACCTCTCACTGAAAGAGAGAAGGGGTACCAAGGAAGAGTAAATAAGAAATATTACACAAAATACAAAGAGAAGAAGGGTGAAACCCCTTTATCTGGAAGGATTAAAAGAGAAAAGTTTTATAACACTCTTTCTCAAGCTATGCATGAGCTGAAGGAAGAAATCCGGGGAATGAGGAGGGAAAGACATGAATATCCCTCAAGAATATTTTCACATCAAGAAAGCTCCAGTACTTCTTATTTTGTGTGTGAGCATTCAGCCACACAACCTGATCTACAACGTTGTAACATGCCTACTTTCTTGTCAAAGGAAGAAGGAGAAGAAGGAACACCAAAGGAGGAAAATCTTGGTGAAAATATCCAAGAGTATGAATCTTAGTCAAAGAGATTCAAAGAGCATCTCAGTTTCCCAAAATTATTTCAGCTTAAAGAAGAAAGGAGATCCTCTAGCTATAGTAGAAGAAGAGGGTGCATGCAGCCCACTTTGGGTAGAGTTTCTCTACCAACTTTTGATGGATCACCTAAGAGCTCAGCCCAATCTTGGGTAGGGTAGATTAACACATATTTCTAGCTCCATCGAGTCTTAGAAGAAGAAGCCATGAAGGTAATAGTGCCGCATCTTCAAGATAAGGCTTATGCCTAGTGGCTATTCGAGTCATTCTCATTGAAAAATGTCAACATTTCTTCTTATGCAAGGTTTACCAGGAGGCTAGTGAAAATATTTGATGTACACTCTGAAACTTCTTTGATTAAGAAAATCAAGCTAAAGAAGTCTGAATCTTTGCATGAGTTGGAGAAATCCATAAAGCCAAATCCATTTCTGAATATTCTTGAAGGGGTTGAGGATCTTCAATATGATTTGTCAAGGGCAAAAGCCTCACTTCAACTAGAACATTCTTCTCAAGAGGAAGGATCGCCTATTAATGGGGCATGCTCCATTGATGATAAGGACGAAGGAGATGAAGGAATGGCTTCCATTAGAGGGGCTCTTGCATCTTCGCAAGGAGTTCCAAAGGATATTACATATGGAAGACATGAGCAGTAGGTGTCTATGCTAGTAGACAATCAGATAGAATGAAGGAGGGGTCACAATGTTGTTATAGCAATAGATGATCCACTACTGCATGAAGAAGAGAAAGGGGAAAATATTCCAATATAAATCACTCTTTCATCTTTAAGAGTGACATCACATTATCATGGCACTTCCACACAAAAATCAGAGGTGAACTTACATAGTGGAAGTAAGGAGATGTTGCTTCCATCTGACAGGCATGTGAGGATGAACCATGAGGCATCATTGTCTTGTGGAAAACCACATGGAAGACCACCTATTTCAAATTTGGTGAAAGGTGTATCACATATTGATGCTCCACTCATGAATCCAAGAAGGATTGGAGCATTAGAAGACAAAGCTACATCGTTGGGAGGCTTGGGTAAGCTCAAGAAGAAGGGAAATCTTGTTCCCTTATCCTCACCACCCACTCTCATATCTGGCTCTGCTCTGTGGGAGGAAAAAAATGGAAGGATCAGCCTTCCAACACACACCTTTGGTATAGGAGATGTCAAGGAGGAGATCAGCAACATGACAGACATTTCTGTTGATGCATCATCTGCGTTGTCACTGTTGAGCAGTCTAGATCTGTATTGGAAATCCCAACTTCTAGTGGATTATTCCAAAGATCTACACACTTGTATGATACTTGATGAACAGTTTCATGAAGAGGGATATTTAGTCCAATAAGAGGTCATATATCATCATGGTAGGATCTTCTTGCCTAGAGCTTCTAAGCTTAAGCAGAAGCTACTATAAAGAGCTTACAAAGAGTTCCATTTCAGCCATATGTACTGCATAAGGATCTACAACAGCATCATGAGAAGCTTTGATTGGGAAGGCTTGAAGGAAGAACTATATCAGAATTTTCAAGAATACATGAAGTATGTGGAGTTGGGGCAGCAACATGACTCCATAAAGGGGTTATTTCAGCCATATCTTCCTTCTTTTGAAAGAGGAGAAAGATCCATGCACAACTCCATGTGTATGAAAGGTATTGATGGTGAGGGATCTGATCATGTAAGTCAAGTTTTATTTTCTGATTATACATATTATTTCACCATGTTTATGCAAGCCATGGCTCCAAGGAGTAGTGATATATCATGTAAATCTCATGGCAAACATTGGGCCAAACAAATTTCTAAATTTGGCCACTCCCTTGATGAAAAAAGGGAGATCCTCTATCATGATGGGTGCATCCCTAAAGCACCAAAATTATCTCAAACTTTCAGCCATAGTGAGATAAAATGGGCAGAAAGTAAGTGGTGGGAAGACCAATTACCACATCTTGATCTGATGCAGGCAGGAGATGCCCTGTGCTAGTACCATGTGTGGGACTATGACCCACCTCCTCTTGTTAAAATTTTTGTTTATGTAATTGTAATTTTTCTTTCATACATGGATAATGTACTTGTCCTATTTTTGGATTTGTATGGAGGAAGAATAGAAGGCATGTGTGTACCACATGGTATGGAGACTCTCTTTGTATACTTGCTACATATTTCTGGGAGAGCAGGGGGTTCAACCATGTTTGTTTCAGTAGAATTATTGACTCTTTCTGGGATGGATTATGTACATCTCATAATGACTTTGGGGGAACAACTCATGGGAGGTTGGATTGGTGAACACTCAGCTTATGCAGAGAGCTAGATCCTTGATGGTGTCACCAATGGGGAAGGAGAAGTGTTGCAGCACTCACCCTTTCAGTTGCTTGAGGACACACAAAATTTTGGAGGGGAGGATTGTTATATTCCCAATTAGTCAAGCTATTGGGAATATATAATTTTGTTTTAATTTTTTTTCCTCATGAATAAAATTGTAAAGGAGGATCAATTAAACTCCTAAACAACAAAATAAATCAATGCTCAATGTGAAAAAAGCTAAATCTGAGCTATTTTCATAAACACACTTAAGTGGGAAAGAGGCTGGATCAATTGACTGGGTCAACATGACCAAATCAACAGTGCTTTCTAGATGCAATGTATATCCTACAGGCACAGGGCAGTTCATGTTGGAGGCCACTCATGTGAATGAAGCTAAATCATTAAGATGGTTTAGGGTTTGACAAGATTTCCACATTATAAAAGGAAGAGGAGGACACCAAGAAGAGGGTTGATAGTTTTATATTTCTGAAGGTGTTGTCTATTTAGACATTCCTCATTCTCTGGATGTTTAGCTGATAATATTGATGTTTAGCACTAGGATGTTCTTGGTCGGAAATCCCACCTCTTCCATTGAGGAGCTCTTGGAGGAGACTTGTTCTATCTTGTCCACTATCAGGCAGTTGGCCAAGCTTCATCTTCCAACTTCAATCAGATCCTATTGAGGATTTGGTTTTCCTTGTAAGTTGTAGCAAGTGGAGGCTAGATCTACTCAGATCTAGGCAAATCTAGAGGCCCTTTTCAGTGGGAAAGCCTTCTATCCCATTGGCAAGAGAATTCTAGATCCTTGGAGCTACAACTTCAGATCTTGGCATCAGGGAAAACCAGTGCTAGAGCCTACAGCGCAGTTTTCCTTCCATAACTATGTTATTTGCAAGTATTCAGTTGTAGGGTGTTTGGGAAATGTTTTGGAGGAGATATCTCTGGTGTTAAGGAGTCTTCCTTACACTGTGGTGATCCATGGATTGGCCATCCAATCCATGTTGTTTCAGATATGATCTATTACTATTGTATTTACTTCAGAAACCTATGAATTATTTGGCAGATCTGTAACTTAGATCTTATATCTACTCTTTGTATCTCATGTTTTTCTCAAAACCCCAAGGGGAATGTACATTGTATAGTGGAGCCCTTCTTGTATACAGATCTGAATTAGATCCATATTTTTGTATACAGATATTATCTAGATCTGAAGTGTAATATACATCAGCTGCAGCTCAATAAAATAACACTGTCAAGCTTTGCAGTCTCAATATATTGTTGCAACACCTCAATCTGAGGATTTCTTCATGTAAATCTTCAAATTTTCTCTTTTACATTGTATGGGCCGCATTAGAGATCTGTTTTACTGATGTACATGAAATTATGTTGTGTAACCAACTCCAAAAAGAGAAGAAAAAAGATCTCAACGCCTTAGAAATAAGCCACTTCGAGGGGGAAACCTCCAATACATTACATAAATGAAAAATTCTTGGATGATACAATTTACAAAACCTCCTTTCTATATATAGGAGTCCATGGGGCCATAATGTAATCCTAGTGGGCCACAATGTAATCCTAGCTGACCTAAAAATACTAATTTAAGGGCACAATAATAACAAAATGGGGGGTTACAAGGGTTCAATAATAACAATAAGGGGGTTACACTAACAATAATAAGGGACTATACTAGTGATATAGGGACCTAACATGCCCCTCTCCCTCAAAAAAGTGTTGTCCTCAACGCTTGAGTAGCTCTGGGTGCTTCTGTATAAAATTATCATCCTCCCATGTAGAATCTTCAGTGGGTAAGTTCTTCCACTTGATGAGATATTCTGAAATTGATCGATTCCGTAGTTGTCGAGTTCTTGTTTCCATGACCGCTTCTGGTTCCAATATGATTTTTCCTTCCTCATCAAGTTCTGGCAATATTGTTTGAACTGGAAGATTTTCTCCTATAACCTTCTTTAAGCATGAAACATGGAAAACTGGATGTACTCGCGAAGAAGCAGGAAGCTCCAATTTGTATGCCATAGTACCAATCTTTTGCAACACCTCGTAAGGACCATAGTACTTTGGCGATAATTTATTATCCTTCTTAGCTTGCTTGAGGGACATTTGTTTGTATGGTTGTAGCCGTAAAAATACCCAATCTCCTACATCAAAACTTCTCTCGCTGCGATGTTGATCTGCCTGTTGTTTCATTCGATTTTGTGCCAAATTCAGGTTATCCTTTAAGAGTTGGAGAACTTCTCGTTGATGCTCGATGTGATCTTCCACTGCTTGAACCTTCGAATTTTCCCTTAAAGATGATGTGATGGATGGTGGATGATATCCATAAAGTGCCATAAATGGGGTCCTTTTTGCTGCAGTATGGAAGGAAGTGTTATACCACCATTCAGCAAGAGGTAACCACTTGACCCATTGTGTTTGTTTATCAGATACAAAACAACGAAGATATCCTTCCAAACATTTATTTACTATCTCAGTTTGACCATCAGATTGAGGATGATAAGATGAGCTATGAGCTAATTGAGTACCTAAACAAGAAAATAACTCCGTCCAAAAATTTCCAGTAAAAATGGGATCTCTGTCGCTCACAATAACCCTTGGGCTTCCATGTAGCTTTTGAATTATGTCCATAAATGTAGTAGCAACTGTACTTGCTTTAAATGGATGAGATAACACACAAAAGTGTGCATACTTGGTAAGTCTATCAACTACCACCATGATGACATTCTTTCCTTCGGACTTAGGTAAACCTGTGATAAAATCCATTGAAATCTCCTCCCAACGTTGACTTGGAATGGATAAAGGTTGTAGAAGTCCCGGGGTCTTAATCGTTTCCACTTTATTCTGCTGGCAAACCAAACATTCCGCCACAAAATTTTGAATATCAGATTTAAGGCCATCCCAAAAAAATTCTTTCTTCACCCTCTGGTAAGTTTTTAAAAATCCTGAGTGTCCTCCTAAAGGAGAAGTGTGCAATTCCAGAAGAATCTTTTGTTTTAGTTGGGAATTCCTGCAAAGATATAAGCGACCTTTGTACCATAAGGAATCATTTTTCCAACTAAATGTATCAGATGTACTAGGATCTTGCTGCAACTTTTGAATGAGTGTCCATACATCTTTGTCCTTCTTCCATTCATCTCTTGCTTCGGTTATCCAATCTGGTTGGATAATAGAAATGGCACAAAGCAATGCTTCCACCTCTTCATTCTTTCTTGAGAGTGCATCCGCAACAACATTAAGCTTTCCTTTTTTGTAGATTATTTCAAAGTCATAACCCAACATCTTTGTGACCCATTTTTGCTGCTCTTCTGATGATAGTATTTGTTCCAAAAAGTGTTTAAGACTATCATGATCATTTTTTACCTTGAAGTGTCTTCCCATTAGGTAAGTTCGCCATTTCTTTAGTGCATGTAGTATTGCTAACATTTCCTTCTCATAAATAGGTTTCCGTAAATACTTTCCTTTGATTGGACGACTTTCAAAAGCAATGGGTCTTCCTTCCTGCATTAAAACTGCACCAATTCCATTTCCTGAGGCATCACATTCCACAATAAAGGTTTTTGTGAAGTCTGGTGTAGCTAAGACCGGTGCTAGGCACATTGCCTCTTAAGACGTTCAAAGGCCTTAGTTGCTTCAGGAGTCCATGAAAATGCATCTTTCTTCAATAATGTTGTTAGAGGTGCTGCTATTCTCCCATAATTCTTAACAAACTTGCGATAATACCCTGTTAACCCGAGAAATCCTCGCAACTTTTTTATGGTTGTGGGGACTTTCCATTCCTTAATGGCTTTAATTTTGTTAGGGTCTACTTTAACACCCTCGTGAGATACAATATGACCCAAATATTCCACCTCTTGTACTCCAAAGAAACATTTGGATTTTTTCGCATATAATTGTTTCTCCTGCAATAGTTTGAGCACCCTGTCAACATGTTCAACATGATCCTTCCAAGACCTGCTATAGATTAGTATATCATCAAAAATACTAGCACAAATTTTCTAAGGAAGGGTTTGAAAATGGAATTCATCAACCCTTGAAATGTAGAAGGTGCATTGGTAAGGCCAAAAGGCATGACCAAAAATTCATAATGACCCTCATGAGTTCGAAATGTCGTTTTTGGAATATCTTCAGTCTTCATTCTAATTTGATGATATCCTGAACGAAGATCCAACTTGGTAAAATAAATTGCTCCATGTAATTCATCCAATAATTCATCAATCACAAGAATGGGAAATTTGTCTTTAATGGTGAGCTTATTGAGCTCCCTATAATCCAGACACATTCGCCATGATCCATCCTTCTTGTGTACCAAAACTATAGGAGCAGAGAAAGAACTTTGACTAGGTTGAATTATACCCGCCTCTAACATTTCTGCAATCATACATTCAATTTCGCTATTTTGGAAGTAAGGATATCTATAAGGCATGATGTTTGGAGGAACACTTCCTGGAATCAAATGAATAGCATGATCATGATCACGAATAGGTGGGAGTCCTTTGGGAGTTTCATACACCTTGGAATGATTGTCCAAGACTTGTTGGAGATCTGCAGAAATAGATGATTTTGATGTCGGAACTTCTAGTGAGCATAATTGTGCAATTACGCCTCGTTTTTCTTTCTTTAGAAGCTTTGTCATGACATTAGATCTTATTATCCTTCCTAGCTTCCCTTCAATACCCCGTAATTCGACTTCCTTTCCTTCTGAAAAAAATTTCAAGAAAAGTTCTTGAAAATTAAAAGCTACCGTCCCCAAAGATCGTAACCATTGTACTCCTAGTACAACATCAACACCTCCCATAGGAATGGAAAGCATTGGACTAGTCAATACATATTCCCCCATGGTTAGCTTGATATTATGACATTTTCCCGAGCAATTTATAGTTCCTCCATTTGCAACCATCACTTGACATTCTGGTGCTGGGTATAGGAAACAATTTAATTCCTTGGCTACCTTACAATGAATAAAATTATGGGTGCTACCCGAATCAATCAACACTATTACCTTTTTCTTCTTGATTTTTCCTTCTATCTTGAGAGTTTGAGGAGTGGTAATTCCTGCCAGTGCATTACACGATATGGTCGAATTCATTTCTTCCTCTTCTAGGGCTGGTTCCTGGTGTATATCCTCTTCTTGTTCATTTTCTTCTTCCTCTTCACAATCTATGTAAAATAATTTCTTCGCAGCACACTTATGACCTTTAGTGTATTTTCTATCACAACTGTAGCAAAGCCCTTTTGCTCTTTTTTCTTCCAATTTTTGTGGTGTCAACCTTGTAGGTTGTGGAAATCTAGACGTAGAAACACTTCCTTCTTTATAGAATTGAGTGCTAGGCTTCCTTGTCGCCATTATTTTACATTCAAATTTTCTTGCCAACCTGAATGCCTTCTCCAATGAATCTGGTTCCAAAACACGAACTTCATGTTGGATGTTATCCTTTAAAGTGCCTATGAAGAGATCGATCATGTGGTCCTCTGGAATATCAGTTACCCTTATATTCAATTTTTGGAAGTCCTCAATGTACTGCCCCACTAAACCCTTTTGTTTGAGATTTATCAATTGGCTAAAGAAGGTGTTGCTCTTTGTATCCTCATAATGTGCTATCATTTCCTCCGTAAAAATTGACCAAGTGACAATTTTTTTACGGGAGCAAAGCCATCGATACCATACAAATGTATTTTGTTCTAATGTAAAGTTGCAATGCGTACCTTTTGTGTGTTTTGCACGTTATGGAGATCAAAATATTGCTCCATCTGTAGTATCCATGTTACAGGATCCTTTCCATCAAACCTCCTCATATCCATTTTTGGAATATGGTGGTTCTTCCCGCCAACATTAGAGTTTATGAAATCACGATTAACATTTATTTTGTTCTCATCATGAGGTTCTTCTACTATATTTCCGCCATTAGGAATCGTTTCTTGTTTTAAGCTTGTCATCAAGCCTTCCATGTATGATTTTAGATCATTCTTCATGTTTTCCATGTTGTCTTTCATGTTTTCATCGATCTTAGCTTCCATGTCATCAATCTTAGCTTCCATGCCCACTTCCATGCCATCCATCTTAGCTTCAAAACCATTCATCTTAGCTTCCACGCCTTTCTTCAAACCATCCATCTTAGTTTCCATGCCTTTCTTCAAAACTTCCATTTCATTTTTTGTTGTTCTTTGCGAGAGCGAAATTTGTTGCACTTGCTCTTGTAATTTTGATATGTCATGTTTCCATTCTTCGTCTTCATGAGTCACAGTAGAGCCTTCTAAAGGCTTAATGGGAGTTGAATTCTTTTTAGGGGCCATTTTAGAATCCAATACTGATATCTATTCTACAATATTCCCTTGGAATCAATTCAACTTGATTCTTCAAACAAGACTTATGCAATTCGGAAAAAAAATACACACCTTTTACTTGCTTTTTAGGAGCTCTTTATTGAAATTGAATTATCTCTGTAATTGAGAATATTCAATATCTGAAATTCACTGCTGTAGTAGCCTTCTGAACTGTATTTCAAATGCCACAGGTATGATCTGATTTGGATTCTTCAAGACAAAGTTATTTCCAATCTCCCACAATGACCCAATTTTGGACTGGTTCAGTAGAGCGAACTTGTACGACTTGCCACGTGTCACTGTTTCGTCCTTCATCTCTGAAATTTATAGCCAAGAAACTGCAGTCCGTGTACTTGCAACCACCTTTTACAAAACTCCAATCTGATGCCCAGAGAGAGAGTTATTGAACTTTTCCCACGATCACCTCTTTGAGATGAAATTCAGGAGCCTGAAAAAGCACTACCTTCCACAGATCATATCTCTAAAACTATTGCGAACCAAGCTCTGAAATTGTTTGACGAATTTCCTTAGGATTTCAGCTTCGCACCATATGAGTTTCAGATTTTTAACCTTCGTAGAAACTTTTTTATAGCGCAAATTCCACGATGAACTGTTTAGGAGCCTGAAAAAAGACCTAACTTCCATAGATCATATCTCTGAAAATATTACGAACCAAGCTCTGAAAATTTTAGAAAAACTTCCTCAAGATTTCAGCTTCACACCCTAAAAATTTCAGCTTCTGAATCTTCGTAGAAAAAAACTTATAGCGAAAATTCCACGCTGACCTGTTTGGAGCAGCGAAACCCTAGAATCCAAAGCTCTGATACCAAATGTTGTGCAACCAACTCCAAAAAGAGAAGAAAAGAGATCTCAACGCCTTAGAAATAAGCCACTTCGAGGGGGAAACCTCCAATACATTACATAAATGAACAATTCTTGGATGATACAATTTACAAAACCTCCTTTCTATATATAGGAGTCCATGGGGCCATAATGTAATCCTGGTGGGCCACAATGTAATCCTAGCCGACCTAACAATACTAATTTAAGGGCACAATAATAACAAAATGGGGGTTACAAGGGTTCAATAATAACAATAAGGGGGTTACACTAACAATAATAAGGGACTATACTAGTGATATAGGGACCTAACAAATTATTAAGCCTCCATATTGATCTCTACTTTAAATCAGTGGAACTGCGTTATTTCTGAAGTAGTATTGTTGTGCATGACTACAACCCCATTCTTTAGGTGTTTTTCAGCGTGGGAAGTCTGTTTACCTCACCTAGTTTGATTTTTTTTGCTCTCTTTTTTGATTTAGATACCAGATCCACTGATAGTAGGGATCCAGGAGTTGCAAAATCATTTTAGTACACAAATTTGTGAAGAGTGCGTTATTCCAACAGGCATTGTTGAGTATTCCCATTTGGGGATATTACAAGTTATTTGGTATAACGTTGAATCCCCTATTCTTTGGATCATAAAATGATGAATAATCCTAATTTTGGGACTCCATCCTTACGTTATCCTTATTTTTAAAAATATTCCACACAAGTGACTAGGATTCAATCATATTCTTATCTTTTTTTAATAATTCCCAATATCACTATTAGGTAACCTCTCATCTAACCATAAGAATATGGTTGAAATTGAATTTACAACTCTTCCTTTTTCTTTTACATATATTCCTTATTTTCTTTTTCTTTTTTTGGTAGTTTAGACTAAATCCTATACCCACAGGTTGGAATCGCTAACCTTGCAGATAGAGTGCCTTAACAGTGCAACCCATCACTGACTTCTCTACACCACGTGGGTGCATATATTCCATATTTTCACCCTGTTAGCCATTAGTAAATTTTTTTACAACAAATGATGGATAAAACAAGTCTTTAGTCTTCAAGAAACAAATTTTTATGCAAAATCTGTGACTTCTTGAGGCCTCTTTGTGTTCCTGGTCCAAAGGATCCTTTAGACTAATATCTTTGCTTTAAAAAACCTTTAAAACCCTGCTGTTATAAAGAAAAAATTGTTTCCTAAAGGTCCCATTTACATCATTTCATCCCCCCCATATCACTCATTTTTCCCCTTTTTCTTATCCTCATTTTCCTTCTAAGAACCCCCTTTTCCCCCTTCATTTACCCTCCATTCCCTTAAAAAATAAAAATAAACCATAAAATCCCCTTTATTCAGTTTAAAGACACCCTTTTCATCCTACTGGAACCTCCAAAAAACAAAAAAAAAACATAAAACCTTTGAAAAAAGTTGTTCCGCTCCTTTAAGGCTTTAAGCCCCCTTGGCTTAAGCTCCCGCCCCTTTGCCGCAATAAAACCGAAGTCCATCGGTGATCGCACTTTGGTAGTTTCAAAGTTTTTTGTTCCCATTTCCTTTTTACTCCCGCCGACGCGATCGCCCGATGTACTCCCGCTGATGCGATCTCCATCGTCGATCAGGTTTTTGATTTGACAGCTAGTGCTAACTCTCCGCGCCACTTCTTAGCCCCTTTTCCCTCGCTCCTGGTCCCTTGCTCCTCAATGAGACCATGCCCCAGCACCAAGCTCTTAGCCCCCATTGCATCGGCGATTCACATTTTTTCTTCATTACCCTTGTATTTTCCTCCATCGGTGTTTCCACATCCGATGCAATCTGCACCGTTGAACTACCAAGATCAATAGTTTCCCTCACTCTATTTTTCCCCTCCTTCCCACTTTTCCTTGCCTTTCCACTTAGCCCTTTTTCCCTTTCCCTTTATACCCTGCCTCAAGTCCCATACTCCTCCATTAGACCCTTTCCTCCCCATTCTTTGAGCCCCTTCCCTTTTTATTTTCCCCACCATGCTTGTTAAAACTCCTGCATCAATCCTGGCCATAGATCTATCTGATCCAACGGTGCTAAATCAACCTCCATCCTCTGGACCATTCCTTACTTTCACCCCTACAATCAATCCCCACCGTTGATTCATTTGATCTAACTGTTCCCGTTTGATCCGACCTCTAACCCTGCCGATCAACAAAACCCGCTACGTAACAAGATAGTTGACGTCATACTCCGGTCCCACCATATATTCCACTGAGCAACTTCCAATCCTCGCGCTCATTCCTGACCGTAGATCTTCGGCCTGAAGATCTAACGGTCCCAAGTCAGTTCCGCGCTTCTTTCACCAATAAAGTTGATCACGCAATTTCAACGCGAAATAGGCGATTTTCGCCTGGATACGTGTCAACCAGAGAACCGTATCGCATTCATTCAGCCCCAAACCACTTACCACTCATTTCGTGCGCGAAAACCGCCAACGGTTTTCTCGGAAATGCCAATCCATATTTCACGCCCAAATTCACATTTGAACCTCGTTTTCATATATTTCTCCATGGAATCTCCTCTTGCATGCATTTTCCTCTCTTCACTGCTCCTCCCACCTCCACATAGCCTCTGCAAGCAGTTTATCCAATACTCGCAGGTTTTTATAATAGTTTTGTGGTTTGATGCAGGTTTCATGGAGGCAGTTATAAAAAGCCATCCCACAGTCAAAGTTACAGTAATATGGCATTGGATGACGATCCAAAAAGGCCCAAAAGCGAAGAAAAGGGAAAAAAAGGGTTGAATTTCGAATTTTAATTAGTGTTTCATGGACACCGGTTATACAGTAAACCCTTCAAGCTACCACCTATACAGCATAAGCTAAGAACATCAGCAGAAGAGGATTAAGTGTATCAGAGGATTAAAGAAAAAGGGATTAAAGCAAAATATGAAGATCAAAAGACTTAATCCGAAGATAAAGGAATAAAACACAGTTTGAAGAAAAAATTAGTTTAAAAAGCTAAAAAATAGTCAGTAAAGGACAAAAAGTCCGAAAGATGATAATAAAGGCCTTAAAGCTAAATCAAAGGCCTAGTTGAAGTTCAAAGTGCCAAATTAGCATAAATCAACAAAGAAATCCTCCAAATTCCATATCAGTGAGGCAATTAAAGCCATAAATTCCACCTACAGACTTATTTTCTCAAAAGAATACACAGTAAATGCACAGTCAGAGATATTTTTCCAAAGGCAGCTTAGAAGTAATTTCTAGCCTACCAAAAGCCTTCAAAGTCAACAAAAGTGACTGAAGTAGATAAAATTTAATGTAAAATTAATTAAAACATAGCTAAACATCTAAAATCTTCTCCACAAGGCCTCCCAAAGGTCGAGAAGTATTTACTCTATATTAATTGAAAAATTAACCCTTTATTTCACTCCACATCCTCAATTCACCTATAAATATCATATGAGGAACCTAGTATTATTGTTGGTTGAATACTTATAAAGTGTAAATAGCTATTGAGGCTGCTGAAGCTCTGTTTTGTAATTGAAGAACGATAGGCTGAGATGAGAAGTTTGAAGCTGTAAAAGACCCACTAGACTTGAAGATTGTAACTGGTTTTAACATCAAATACAAAAGTTGATTTATGGGATCCTGGTTTATGTCAATGGTGTCGTTTTTCTTACTGTAATTGTAATTTTTCTCATGTTTTCCATACTTTCCACTTTATTTGATAAAGAACAACAAATATAGATTAGGATTTACTGTCAAGTACCCTAAATCTCACTGATAAATATTTATCTTTATGTTTTCTTCCAATGTTGTTTTGAGGATAATCCAATAGAGTATAACCAGTGAAGTGTTGGTAAGCCCATGTTTACTGAGTATAACTTGAGAAATTTTCTTTGAAAGTTCTTGAAAAGTCTGCTAATTAAAGTTGAATTAGAGAAGTTTATGGTTAGCCCTGTCCTCTAGTTTATCTCCAACAGTTGCTTTGAAAAGATCCCTTAAGAGTATGTCAAAAGAAGGTTAGTTTAAAAGTACTTACCTGATCTTAGGCTACTTTTTATGTTTATCATTAATTTTTTCCTTAATAATATGCTAAAAGCAGGCTAGATTCAAATTTCTTAATTGATCTTAAGCTATTTTTTGTTTTCAATGTTTTCCCTTAAAATTATATCAAAAGAAATCTAGTTTAAAAGTAATTACCTGATCTTAGGTTACTTTGTGTCTTTCCATTAAGTGCATTCCAAAAGCAGACTAGTTTAAAAGTAATTTCCTGATCTTAGGCTGTCCTTTGTTTTTCTTCTGTGTTTGTTTCTTTCACAACACTTTTTATGTTTCCATATCACAAATCAATCTAAAGAATCCTT
Source organism: Pinus albicaulis (assembly GCA_034641835.2). Taxonomy (NCBI): domain Eukaryota; kingdom Viridiplantae; phylum Streptophyta; class Pinopsida; order Pinales; family Pinaceae; genus Pinus; species Pinus albicaulis. Next base: position 235,596,375 of record CM076572.1, read on the forward strand.
TGATATAGATGACTTTCCCCATAGACCATACTTAAAACTTGTTGTGCAATTAAATCCTTTTGTGACTCCATAGCCCAATGGATTGATATTGTTTCTTATCTATCCTATCAGCTGAACCATTATTTCAACCTACTCACACCTTTACCCCTCAAAAATACTTCCTTCATTTTTATGATATTTATTCCAACCAAAACAAAACAAAAACCCTTGTACTTCATAACTATCCTAATATCACACTATAAACGTTAAATATCATATATTTGAAAACACTTATTTAGAGAGATCCCTCTCTAAATCTAGGAGGGCTAGATCCTAGGATTCCAAAGTGGTTTTGATGTAGGCTCTGCAGCATTTGTTCTTGCCAATCTTGCAAACTACAGAGACCCTAACATATTGGCGACCATACTAGGGAGATTATTAAGTAATAGTTAACTTCACAACTCAACTAACCCCTATTCCTTAATGAATCAATTGTTACCAAGACTAGTTATTATTGATTTTTGATGGTGAACAACAACCAAAACCTTGAAAAAAAGTAAAAATCCTTCACCTGGCGACTCCATTGGTATTCAGTAGGCCTGCTGACCCCTTTGGATTTTCCTAAAACTCTATTGGGAAAGTCTGAATGAATTACATCTTTTATATCCTTAAGACCTTAGAATATGCAGAACATTTCAGATTTGTATTTAAATAAATCAATGGTGGTGGACCATAAAACATTTTACCTTCAAAAAGCTAAAAATTTCTACTTGGCGACTCCAAAATTCCCATAAGACCAAATGACTCCACCGGTAGAAGACTCTGAACTGATTGAATAGATACAACAACCTCATTTCTAATTTACAAACATGATTCCAAGGATACAACGAAGCTATGCCCCAATGAGTAGAGATCATATCCCTGGGTTCCCACATAAGATGCCCCAGGTGAATTGGGATGAAAACCTGCCTATTTTTCAAGGTGAAGAGTTTGATGACCCATTGTTACATCTCATCAAGTTTCATATACATGTATGGAAGGTAAATACTGAATGGCATGAAGACTGCCTTATGAAAATGTTCATGTTAACATTAGAAGGAAAGGAAAGGGATTGGTATGAATGGTTAGAACCTAAGAGCTTGTTTTCTTTAAAAGACATGCATCAAGTATTTTATGAAGAATATAAAGAAAAATATTCATATTTATCATGGACTGCAAATTTTTGTGATCAATCTCAAAACATCATACAATACCTGTTAGATATTTATGAATATTTGGTTAATATGCATCCTGAGGATCTCTTAGAATCCATTCATAAATTTCATACCCAAGACAACTATCACAAGAACCTAGATGAATTAGTAGAGGAAGAAATCAATCAAGGAATAACAGACATTCCTCAAGATATCCATGCCAGTATAAATAATGATTCATCGTCCCTTATAGGTAAGGCTAATTTAAATATTGATGATATAGAGCAGCCCATGCTTTTCCCTGATCAAGAACAAACTAAACCACTACAAGGCCTAAACAATGAGCAAGACATGTATGATGATCAAGACTTTATAGAAGATGATGAGGAAGGTTGTCAAGAAATTCCTGATTGCCTACCTATAACTTGTGTTTTACTGTTGAGAGATATTTACGAACAAAATGCAAATGCTAATAGTGAGCAGTTCTTTGAGGAAACAAATAGCCACTTAGAAAACGCAGAATATGATCTAGAAAGAGAACTAGCACATATAGGGACTCCCCCTCTATGTTACAACTCATTTCAGGTTACACAAGAAGAGTGGAATCTTGATAATATAGAAGAAACAACTCATGAACCTTGTATTCAAACTCAGTATCATAATAATTATAAGGAGTTGTTTAAAACAGTAGAAAATACTCAAGGTTTCCCTGCAAGCTCAAGTAAAGATCCCTTAGAGGAGGCTCAAAAATACATCTAGCCTCAAAACCAGTTAACACAAGAGAAAGAGGACTGTTTTACTTCTGTCTATGCTGAAAGAGAAATCCCTCCTTTGACAGAAGAAGAAATTGATCAAATACTAAATAAGCAGCTAGCCTCCAAACCTTCACTTAAAAAAGATAATCATCAACATAGTGCCTATCCCACAGAAGAATACAATGGCATTCAAGACAAAGAGGATAGTAGGGAAATCAATAATAAATCTGAAACTAGTCCTCTTTGGAGTATGAGTTTTTATGGGTCATGTAGTAAAACTAGTGCAAGTGCAGGAATATGGCTTTACAATACAGAAAACAATCATTATAAAGGCCATTCATATAAATTGAATTTTCAATGCACAAGTAACATAGTAGAGTATGAGGCACTCCTTTTAGGGTTGCACTTATTGAAGAAATTAGGAGCCCAGAGGATAACAGTTCATGGGAATGTAGAATTGGTAATTAGGCAAGTGAATGAAGAATGCATGGTTAAGCATAACAGACTTACAACCTACAAGGATGATGCCATGAACTTGTGAAAATCATTTGAAGAGTTTCAACTTACCCTTGTCCCTAAAAACCAAAATATTTTTGCCAATGGATTAGCCCTTGTTGCTAGTACATGTCTGAGACCTTGTGAATGCAAACAGTACATAATTCAAGAAAAATTCAAACCAGTTGTCCCAAACAATGAAAAGTACTGGAAAATAGTTTGGAGAGAAAAACAAATAGAAGACTGTCCTACTAAGGATATATCATATTTTCAAAAGAAACCTCCTCCCATTGCTGATATAAATATGTCATCCAAAGAACCTAAATTTACATAAGAAGAAAGCACAGATTTAGAGAAAGAATAAATCTCACTGCTTGTTCATTTTCAAGTAAAGGATGATGATGATTCCAAGGAACATACTGAAGATGCAGTCCTCAAAGTTGATGTCTTAGAAGCAGACAATCTACCAATCATGGACGACCAAAAAGAAGAGAGTTCTCATCTTTTCTTTGTTGATCCTATGGAAGAATGTGTGAAGGTCTTAAACGACTCAAATTCCCAAGCATGGAGCTTTTGAAAAATCCAAATACCTGAAAAGTTTTCACCTTCTATGATAGCGTTGGTTTTAAAGATTAATATTCAATATGTACTAGGGTTACCTTTGACAAGCAGCAAGATTTTCTATTTCTTTTTGTCACTACCCAACTGGCTACACTGGCACTATTGTGTCAGCTAAACATGTAAATATTTCAGGGTTAGATTAGGTTAGATAGGAAAGAAAATAAGCTCAGCCTTTGAGCATTTAGTTAGTATTTTGTTTTTTTCTTTGAAAAAGAAAAATTGAAAAACAAAAATACAAAAACAACAGAAAAGAGAAAAAGAGGGCAGAAATAAAAGAAGGTACAACCCCATACCAGAAAAGAAAAGAAAAATATGAAATTTTGCAAGCTTAAATGCCACTACTTGAGAGAACACTCCTATTTAGTCATACAGCCTAATCATGACTAGATAGATTTCAATTTACTGTTGATAGATTAGTGAAGAAGATTTGCCAAAATGTTTAATCTTGGCTTATTAGTAGATTAGATTAGGATAGAGAGAAATGGCTCTAATCAGAACAAAATATGAGCCAAAGAAAAAGAAAAATAATGGTTCTAGAATTAAAAAGAAAGGATGACTCTAAATAGATCAAAATCTGAGTCATAAGAAGAATGAAGAATCAAAAGCCTTCAAAAATTTTGTTTTGAATTTCTGCAAATAAAATCTATGAGCAACTTGTACATACAACCATAGACATCATAGCAAATTAGACATTTTAATCCTGACTTGCCTGTGTTTTAAATTTTCTGTTTTAGAATGTAGAGAATAAAATATGTCAGACAGTTTAATCCTGGCAGATAGTAGCTTAGGTAGAGAATTTATGAGTTCAACTGTTTAATCTAAAATCATGGAAGAAATCAGGGTAGATTTAGATTAGTTTCCTACTTTCAATAAAATAATAAAATGTTGATGTCAAAGGTTTGCAAGTCCAAATGCACCTTATGAAGAAAAAAATCTTAGGAAAGTAGGCTGTGTAGGTAGAATGTTTGGGAGAAATTTGTTTGCTAATACAAAGTACTGATCGTCTTTTTTAAGCAGCATAATCAATAAAGAAAGGGTTTTCAATGGATAAGGCACAGGTCTGCATCCCAGAGATAAAATTCTGAATTTCTTGACACCTCCAAGGAGTTGACATCCCCAAGTGGAGCCACTGTTAGCCATTAGTAAATTTTGTTATAGCAAATGATGGCTAAAACAAGTCTTTAGTCTTCAAGAAACAAATTTTTATGCAAAATTTGTGACTTCTTGAGGCCTGTTTGTGTTCCTGGTATGAATGATCCTTTCCACTGATATCTTCACTTCAAAAAACCTTCAAATCCCTGTTGTTATAAAGAAAAAATTGTTTCCTAAAGGTCCCATTTACATCATTTCATCCCCCCCATATCACTCATTTTTCCCCTTTTTGTTATCCTCGTTTTCCTTCTAAAATACCCCTTTTCCCCCTTCATTTACGCTCCATTCCCTTAAAAAAAAAAAAAAAAAAAAACCATAAAATCCCCTTTATTCAGTTTAAAGACACCCTTTTCATCCTACCGGAACCTCTAAAAAACCCAAAAAACACATAAAAACCTTTGAAATTTTTTTTTCCGCTCCTTTAAGGCTTTAAGCCCCCTTGGATTAAGCTCTCGCCCCTTTGTCGCAATTAAACCACGCTATGCAACCAAGTTCCAAAGTCCATTAGCGATCACACTTCGTCAGTTTCAAAGTTTTTTGTTCCCATTTCCTTTTTACTCCCACCAACACGATCTCCACCATCGATCAGGTTTTTGATCTGACGGCCAGTGCTAACTCTCCGCGCCACTTCTTAGCCCCTTTTCCCTAGCTCCTATTCCCTTGCTCCTCCATGGGACCATGCCCCAGCACCAAGCTCTTAGCCCCATCGCATCGGTGATTCACATATTTTCTTCATTACCCTTGCCTTTTCCTCCGCCAATGTTTCCACATCCGATGCAATCTGCACCGTTGAACTACCAAGATCAACGGTTTCCCTCACTCTATTTTACCATGCCTTCCCACTTTTCCTCACCTTTCCTCTTAGCCCTTTTTCCCTTTCCCTTTATACCCCGCCTTAGGTCCCATACTGCTCCACCAGACACTTACCTTCCCCATTCTTTAAGCCCCTTCCCTTTGTATTTTCCCCGGCATGCTTGTTAAAACTCTTGCATCAATCTTAGTCGTAGATCTATCTGATCTAATGGCACTAAATCACCCTCTATCCTCTGGACCATCCCTTACCCTTTCACCCCTACAATCAATCCCCATCGTTGATTCATTTGATCTAACGGTTCCCGTTTGATCCAACCTCCAACCCCACCGATCAACCAAACCCGCTACGTCACAAGATAGCTGACGTCATACTCCAGTCCCACCATATATTCCACCGCGCAACTTCCAATCCTCATGCTCATTCCTGACCATAGATCTTCGGCTCGAAGATCTAACGGTCCCAAGTCAGTTTCGCGCTCGTTTCACCAATAAAGTTGATCGTGCAATTTCAATGCGAAATAGGTGGTTTTCACTTGGATACGTGTCAACCAGAGAATCGTATCACATTCATTTAGCCCCAAACCACTTACCACTCATTTTGTGCACAAAAATCGCCAATGGTTTTCTCGAAAACGCCAATCCATATTTCGCGCCCAAATTCACATTTGAACCCCGTTTTCATAGATTTCTCCATGGAATCTCCTCTTGCATGCATTTTCCTCTCTTCACTGCTCCTCCCGCATCCACATAGCCTCTACAAGCAGTTTATCCAATAATCGCAGGTTTTTATAATAGTTTTGTGGCTTGTTGCAGGTTTCATGGCAGCAGTTATAAAAAGCCGTCCCACAGTCAAATTTACAGTAATATGGCCTTGGATGATGATTCAAAAAGGCCCAAAAACGAAGAAAAGGGACAAAAAAGGGTTTAATTTTGAAGTTTAATCCGTGTTTCATGGACACTAGTTACATAGTAAACCCTTCAAGCTGCCCCCTATACAGCATATAGCCGAGAACATCAGCAGAAGAGGATAAAGTGTATCAGAGGATTAAAGAAAAAGCGATTAAAGCAAAATATGAAGATCAAAAGACTTAATCCAAAGATAAAGGAATAAAACACAGTTTGAAGACAAAATTAGTTTAAAATCTAAAAAATAGTCAGTAAAGGACAAAAAGCCCTAAATATGAAAATGAAGGCCTTAAAGCTAAATCAAATGCCTAATTGAATTTCAAAGCGCCAAATTAGCATAAATCAACAAATAAAGCCTCCAAATGCCATATTAGTGAGGCAATTAAAGCCAGAAATGCCACCTACAGACTTATTTTCTCAAAAGAATACACAGTTAATGCACAGTCAGAGATATTTTGCCAAAGACAGCTCAGAAGTAATTGCTAGCCTACCAAAAGCCTCCAAAGTCAAAAAAAGTGACTGAAGTAGACAAAAGTTAATGTAAAATTAATTAAAACAGAGCTAAACATCTGAAATCTTCTCCACAATGCCTCCCAAAGGTCAAGAAGCATTTACTCTATATTAATTGAACAATTAACCCTTTCTTTCACTCCACATCCTCAATTCACCTATAAATATCATATGAGGAGCCTAGTATTATTGTTGGTTGAATACTTATCAAGTGTAAATAGCTATTGATGTTGCTGAAGCTCTGTTTTGTAATTGAATAAATATTGGCTGAGATGAGAAGTTTGAAGCTGTAAAAGACCCATTGGACTTGAATATTGTAACTGGTTTGAACATCAAATACACAAGCTGATTTATGGGATCCTGATTTATGTCAATGGTGATGTTTCTCTTACTGTAATTGTCATTTTTCTCATGTTTTCCATACTGTCCACTTTCTCTGATAAAGAACAGCAAATATAGATTAGGATTTACTGTCAAGTACCCTAAATCTCACTGATAAATCTTTATCTTTATGTTTTCTTCCAATGTTATTTTGAGGATAATCCAATAGAGTATAACCAGTGAAGTGTTCATAAGCCCATGTTTACTGAGTATAATTTGAGACATTGTCTTTGAAATTTATTGAAAAGTCTGCTAATTAAAGTTGAATTAGAGAAGTTTATGGTTAGCCCTGTCCTGTAGTTTATCTCCAACAGTTGCTTTGAAAAGATCCCTTAAGAGTATGTCAAAAGTAGACTAGTTTAAAAGTACTTACCAAATATTAGGCTACTTTTTATGTTTATCATGAATGTTTTCCTTTAAGAATATGCTGAAAGAAGGCTAGATTCAAAGTTCTTACTTGATCTTAAATTATTCTTTGTTTTCAATGTTTTCCCTTAAAAGTATATCAAAAGCAGGCTAGTTTAAAATTACTTACCTGATCTTAGGTTACTTTGTGTCTTTCCATTAAGTGCATTCCAAAAGTAGGCTAGTTTAAAAGTAATTACCTGATCTTAGGCTCTCCTTTGTTTTTCTTATGTGTTTCTTTCTTTCACAACACTTTTTATGTTTCCATATCACAAATCAATCTAAAGAATCCTTTGATATAGATTACTTGCCCCATAGACCATACTTAAAAATTGTTGTGCAATTAAATCCTTTTGTGACTCCATAGCCCAATGGGTTGATATTGTTTCTTACCTATCCTATCAGCTAAACCATTATTTCAACCTACTCACACCTTTACCCCTAAAAAAGACTTCCTTCATTTTGATGATATTCATTTCAACCAAAACCAAACAAAAACTCTTGTACTGCATAACCAGCCTAATATCACGCTATAAACCTTAAATATCATATCTTTGAAAACACTTATTTAGAGAGATCCCTCTCTGAATCTAGGAGAGCTAGATCCTAGGATTCCAAAGTGGTTTTGATATAGGCTCTGCATCATTTTTTCTTGCCAATCTTGCAAACTACAGAGACCCTAACACACCCATTCTCTTTTTTATATTTAATTTAGCATTTATTTATGTATTTATAAAATTATAATTTTTCATTAACCTATCATTCAATTCATTAATTTTACTGTCCAATTCGGATAGCTAGTTTTGTATCTCTTAATTTTCCTCATGAGTCATGCATGATATTTCTGAAGGTTTAATAAGTGTAGTATTTTTTGGAAAACCCTCAACCATGTGTGATAAAAATAATAATACTCCTCTTTTTTCTCTTTATAGAAAAGTTTGAACAACCAAAACCAGTTCTTCCAAACCAAACTTATGCCAATTATAAGTTCATACCTTTAAAAGCATAATTTTGAGACTATATTTCTATTTAAACTTTGTCTTGATGTATCTTTGAAATTTTGTTCCTCTTAAGTTTAAAATTTCTACATGTATTACTTTGATATTTTTATTTTTTAATGACATAGGTTTTAGCACAATTTGATGTGCCAAGTGAAAGTTATGGTAACCTTCCCAAATTTTCTTACCCTTGTCCCCTTTTAGATAGAAAATTTGTACATAATGCCACATATCCAATATTTTATATATGATTTTGAATTTTTTCCTAAAATAATATGGTATATATTCTTTCTAAAGATACTAGTTGCACCAAATTTGGAACTTTCAAGATTTATATTTTTATAATCATGATTTTTGTTACACCAAAACCCACAGGTGTAAGTAAACAAACACATCTCCAAAGTTAATGGATCCCCAAGAGGCGGTTAAACACATGTCTTGAAATACGTGGGGAACATTGGATTATCCAATCCCCAAAAATATCCCCCCAACATGTGTCGAGGATATTTTGAACTAGAGACCTTTGTATTTGACAGCACTTGTTGAAAACTAGGATATTACTGAGAGGGGGGTTGAATCAGTAATTGTGTGTATTAAATGACCAATTTCAAAATATTTTACCAACGTTTTAATTCTTTATTTTATTTTGTTATCACAAAATCTGACCCTGATAGGCTGCTCATCAAGTAGACTCTGAGTAACTCTTTCAAACCAATATTTTGGCTGAGGCTTAGCCTCCTCAACCTGAGAGGGCTCTCTCAATAGGTTTAAGATTTTTGATTAATGATTAGATGGCTAACTCTAGGAATAAAAAGGACAAAAATGTATAACTGGTTGAATCAAAGATTAGAAAACACTCATTGGGCCATGGAGTCAAGATAGTCTTCAACAAAACATCATAATCTCTCAAACATGGAAGTCAAGACACTTGGAGTCTAGGTTTATGAGAAAAAATAGTAACACAGTGATAAAACATAGTCTATTTTCATGTGAAGGAAGTTAGAGAATTGTCAAATGAATTCTAAGTAACGCATGCAAATACTACCACAAGTAGGCAATTGAAAAAGCCATAGAAAATGATACGCTTAAACTCCTTGTAAATCTTGAGTAGTCAAACAAATCTCTGTATTAATTTGAGAAGAACACAGTGACATACAATAACACAGTTTCTTTGCTAATGAAAAATTCCAACCTTGAGGAATTATACCTCGTGCTTCATATAGAGTCTTTAAATTCTTGGATTCCATGATCCATCATTAGGAGAATTTGAATTTCTAAAATTGACACCTATATACTCATAAAACAAACTCTTAATTACAAACTGACAGCTAACTGTCTTTTAGGAGTTCTAATAAAAATAGGAGTGAAACTCCTAAACATGTTTCAAACAACCTTATCTAAAACTTAAATACTTTCTTTGAAAGCTTCTAATCCATGTCTTCGACCTTTATGATGCTTCCAGCCTTGTTGTAAACCCTGCTAATTCATGACCAAACTTTCCTAAAAACCAAGAGACAGAGTTCCTAATTTTTAGCCTTTAACCTCCATGCCTATCTTCGAACAGCTTTGGTGGCATTGATGATTGTTTTGTATTTGTGACATGTGCTAGCATTCCATTAACACTTCAACCTTCCACCTATGAAAAAATAAATCCTTGAGAAAATGGAAAGGAGATGAGACATGAATGTGCTACGAAAATATCCTGTTTTCGTAGCACGGTTTTTTTATCACTGTAAAACACTTATTTTGACCATTCTTTCTTCTTCTTTTCAATCTGAGTCTTCATTTGTGATCTTGGTCTTTCCACCAGCAACACCAAAATTTGAAAACCAACAGTCCTTACCTCCCAAATACATGCATAAAATGCCAAAAATTCACCTTCAGCAGTTTCATAGCGTGCTACAAAACTATTGTGTATGCTCCCTTTAACACAGTTTTTCCAAAAATTTATAGTTTTGAGGATATTTAAAAAATTTCAAGGATTTATATCAACATCAAATATCTTTAAAATATGTTCTCCTTCAAAAATTATTTTTTTCTTCATGAAAAAATTGTTTCAAGGATTTATCATTTATTGCCCTATTTCATTGTTGTTGTAGCTTCTCTTCAGATTTTGTCAACTGTATTTCTAGGTCTTCAATCTGCCTCCTCAGTTTCCTGTTGGTAGCCCTTAACTGAACATTCATCATTCTCACAAATCTAGCATCTCTAATTGCATGAACAATCCAAGTAAAGTACTGAGCTTCACTGCTTATTGTTTCTGGTTTGGAAACCTTTCCAAGTTCCCATAGAGCCTTTATCCTCTTGAAATTTGTCTTTTCAGCAGCATGCCTTCTTTCTCTCTTCCTTAGTATAGCAATTTCATAATTAGCTGATTTCAACATTTCTTCCATTTCTTCATAACTGGTTTTTTCTGTCTAAGTGGAAAATATGTTGTGTTTGTCATCTTCAGGTATTGGTGATGAAAGGTCTATAAAATATTCCTGAACAATGGAAGCTTCCTCTATTTTCCCTAACTCAATATTGAACTCTTTCATCTTTTTAGATTTCTTGGTTAAAGGCTTTTAGGGCTTGAACACAAATGTTGCAACCTCATCCTTGAATTCCAATTTCTTAGAAGATTTCATCTTCTTAGGTTTTCCTTCATCAAATTTTATGAAATATGCATGTATCAAAGGGGATTCTTCAATATCAATGGCTTCTAAAATATCATTCAAATTACCTTTTAAGCCTGGATTTTCTCCTGAGATCACTAATTTTCCCTTCTCCTTTGCAATTTGACTTCTAGTCATTCTCCTTAGAACTAGTTTGTTAGTTGACTGTTCTTGTGTCATTCTTTTAATTTCAGCTATCTTTTCTTTTGTAGGTTGAGGAGTCTCAATAATAACCATTGATGCTTTACTCACTTTCTCTTTCACTTTCTTTCTAGGTTTCAGCTTAACAAATATTTTTTACTTGGTCATTACATGCTTATCGGTTTCTGCTGGTGGGGTTTCTTTAGCCTTAGGGTTAATTCTTGTATCTTGGTTTTCCACTCCAAAACCACATAAAAACAAAAATGAAGACCATTCTCTGTTGATCCTTTGAATTTCATGTAAAACTATCAGTTTAATTAGACCATGATGAAAAAAGGAAGTTTCACATCCTTGAGTTTTCATTTGCGCTTTATCTACCATCTTAGCTATACTTCGCTACAATAAGAAAGGAAAATCTAAATAAATCATGCCAGTAAAATGCAACGGGAGTTTAAAATGATATGAATACACTTTAAGATATCTTCCCTCATAGGTAAAATACCTTTCAATGTTAAAGAGCAAGTTGGCATAGATTTATTTGATGTAGCTCCTTGGAGTTTTCTTGGTTAAGTCTGTTTCTGCAAACTCTAGCTTCAGAAACACTTTACATGGTTCCATATCAAATTTGAAGTTTTTGAACCATCTATCTTGTCCCCTAGGAATCTCTGTCACCAAAGCTATGATCTCAAGGGTTACTGACAAGTTTAATATTCCAATTTTTGTGTTTGAGCCAATTAAATGTAGAGCAAACTCCTTTGACACTTGAATGTGTCCTCCCTGCAATTTTTTACAAAATCTCCAACACCCTGTTTTCTTGAAAGCCTCCATCACTGATTTATCTTTGGCTAGGGCCTCTATGCTTTCAGGATCTATTCTTAAACAATGACCAGACCTGTGGTTTTTCTTTTTTTCTGTCATCTTTTCCTTTGAATTCCTGTAACAAATCAACCTCTCTTGAATTTCTGTTTATCAGCCGCGCTTGCTTATGGTAGTCAGCCTCACTTGTTAATGGTGATCAACCTCACTTGAAAAATAGATGAGAGAAGCTTTGGTAAGAGATTACCGTAAGCTTAGCATTCGAAAATGATCTGTTTGAGTGTTTGCATGAAAATTGCAATAAGAAATCAGCTAGTCCTTTTTAATTTGAAATTAACTATCATGATAACCCCTACATTCGAAATGATGGATTTGAATGGTTTCATGCCTTAGAAATGACTCCTAGCTAACACCTAATAATGAAAAATTAACGGAATTTGAATGAATTGATGATTTGAAAAGACTTCCTATGAATCCATGCTTTCGTAGCACACTTAGCTCATTTTCAGGGGTTTGCGCTACGAAAATAGCAGCGTTTTTGTAGCGCAAAACATGCTTTTTACACTGTTTGCACTACGAAAACGTGGTTTCGTGGCTAATTCCAAAACAATTTCAAATGGTTTAAGATATGTCTTCTAAAGAGGATGTGGGACCTTTAAGACATGCAATAAGGTTGATAAAATTTATTTGGATATGAAAATGAGACTTTTGAGACTCTTACCCTATCACCTACCCTTTAAAGCATGAAATGACCCAACACCTATCTAAGACCATGACTAGGAACGATGTAAACTGTCCAAGTTTAGAATTTTTTTTTATAGTGACAATAGATGTATTAGAATATTTATATAAATGTTCAATACTTAACCATGAATTCATAGGAAAACATGCAAGAAACTCATGAAACACATTAAGACACCAGATATAAGTGGAAACCCACAGAGGGAAAAACCACGAATTGTGGTTGTTGTGATGTAAACACAAGAACTCACTCCTTATTTTACACCAAATTTTTGTAGGATTCTCCCTACAAGAGTATTATTGCTGGGAGAAACCATTCCCTCTTCTATAGTCTCAAACCTACTCTTTTTCAGGCTACTTATTGAAAGGAGACACCAATCCCCTGACAAAATTAAATATTTACTTTGATGATTTACCTGGTCTTCAAATTTTGAGTTCCATCTTATCTCTATTTGGTACTTTGTTTCTGAAAATCCTTTAAAGCTATTTATCTCATGCTCTTCCCCTTCAATTCTAGTTCACTATTGGTATTCTTCCTCTTCTCTCTTTTCCAAGAAATTCATGAACTAGGTCAATCAACTAATTGTTCAACTATTCAAAAGAACATATTTTTATACCTAGCTTGCTTACTATTTCTATTCCATTTCAGGTATATTAAATAAATAGGTTTTTCACTCATTTTTTTCACATTCTTATCAGGTTTGGAATCTATTTCCGTTGCACAAATTCTTATCAAGAATATGGTTAGTCCTCCAAATGCTTGTTTTTATTCCAAATTCCTATGAATAGTCTTCATCCATTGTATTAAATTGAGAATTTTCATATTATGGAAATCATCACTTCTTATTCAAGTATACATAAAAAATTGTGTTAATTTAATTTAAAATATTCTCCTTTAATGTAAATCTTGAAAGCTATGACCATACTACTATCATATTGAGGAACCATGATAATGCTTTGGCCATCTCTGGTTTTTCATATTTCTTCCAGTCCAACAAATCATGGGAAACTTCTATAATAGAGTCCTGAGCCATTTTTGTACTTGATAAAATTTACATACATGTTCAATCATGAGGTCCTTTTCATCACTTCCCTAAGCACAAACTTGATTAGGTTGAAGGTATTGAGGTATTGACTATGTTTTCAACCAAGCACAAATCATGTCTCTTCTCACTAGGTAAAAATATGAGGTTGACGTGAAATTATTATTCAATTTAACATGTTGCGTCATCACAGAAAGAGATTCCATACCAATATTTAAGATAATAAGAATAAAAAAAATCGAAGCAACAACAAATAATATTATTTCAAGTTGTTACACAATAATTTTTCACCCTGCTCACTTCCCGTCCCTGATCCTGAAGTGACATATGACAAATCATGTTTAGTATATACACCTTGTAAAAATACATAAAGATGTCCTATAAAGACTAAATAAAGTTTCCTTGAAAAATTTCTGAAGAAACTTAGCTCAAACCCTAAATTTATGGGTCAGCACTTTTCTCTAGTTACCTTCCCGTGATGATGGCACAATGCCCATTCTATCATAGTGTTGTTAATTCTCTTCTAACTGGTAAACCCACGCTGGACCCTTTATGGAAGTGTTTCCTAAAATTGATGAGAAGCTTCGACCTTTAGAAGTTTCCAGGATGACGAGCTAGATCTTGTTCGGTGGAGATAGGGTTGAGCTCTCTCATTTGGAGCTCTTGATCTTATCAATAGGGAATTATCCCTTGAAAAGTGTACCTTACTCCTTCTTTCATTGGCTCCTACCTCCCTTTCCCTTCCTATAAATTGATACCCATACCTCCACTACTGGTTGGTCATTTTTGTGTTGGTATGATCATTTATCCTTTGCATCCCTATGCCGTGTCAATGCGTAATCTGCCATTCAGGAGAAAGATCGCTTAAGAGTCTAGGTTTGGACGCAGATTACACCAAAGGGAGCCCTCCAACATCAAGGCCACAGTTGTAAGCTTCCTATTTTACGTTGTTAATAAAAACATCTGGTGTTTCGCTTTCTATATTTTTTTGAATATTCATACGAATAGCCTAAATTCTCCTTGATCTGTTAGGTAATTAATATTTGATGTATGTAATATTCCAAATTAGCTTTCAACTAATTGGAGTATTAAATTTTGTTTTTTCTACTTAGATAGTAGAATAAGAGGGTAGGGATACCCATAAATATCCTTAGTAGGAATAAAATCACTCCTAACATAAATAAGGAACATCAAAGTAGATGGATAAAACACCCTCATGTGTGAATAGGGGATGAAACATGTGGATGGGGTCAAGTTTGACCAAATCAACAGTGCTGGTATGGAGGGAGTGGATAATCAATGAGAGGCAACGTAGTGTGAATGAGAGGGAGCCTCCATGAGAGTAGTGGATTTAATGAGTGGGGCCCAAGGTGAGAAGGATCACAATGCATATAAGGAAGGGAAAGGTAGCCATAGAAGCCATGTTGATTAATTTTATGTTTGTGGTCTGTTATGACTTCTTGCACTCTTCAGTTGTTTAGTGAAGACTGTTGTGTTGTTTAGCAAAGGGTGTTCCCGAGCGGGAATCCCATCCTCATCCTTGGGGGACTTCAAGTGCCCACTCAGGAGAGGTGATTGTTATAGGTCAAAAAACCTCTTCATTAGCTCAGAGGAGAAGATAAATATGGAAGGAATACAAAAACCTAAACTAAACCTACTTCTGCCAAGGTAACGCACCGCTATAACAACGCAAGAGCGTTATAACGCACCTGATCAATAAATAGGTTGCATTAGTGGCTAGGGAAACACTTTGTTTACACTAGAGGGCAGTGTTACCCGTGTTTTGAGTTTGAAACATGAAAAACCCGCGGAGAATGATTTGAATTTCTAGATTTTTCTCATAAGAGATTCAGTACAAAATAGAAACTGCAAAGCACTAATCTCTTATTGGGCCTTGCCAAAAACAACTGAACTCTCAAGGAAGTAAAAATCATAAGAATTTGAGGAAACATATTGGTTTTTTTGATTTAGATTGGTGGAAGGAGAATGGCAATGATTTCTCTCTCCATCTCCTATAAAATGGATCTGAAGGCTCTTGGTTCAAGGTCGAAGGATTGTCAAAGTTTTGAGTACTTGTGAAGTAGAGCATTATTGTTGTAGTGTGAAGGTCAAAGGTCAAAGAGGTTCATTGAGAACTTGTTGATCAAGACATCACCACATTGAGAGATAGAGATATTGGAAGGCTGAGGAGGGCTTGGTGCAACTGACGGTTGTAATCCTCCTTTTTACAAATTAATAGAACTGTATCTGTTTTGTCCATTCTATGTGTTGATATTGTCATTGTTATTTGATTATTTACATAGCATGAGATGAATGGATTAGATGTGCATTGTTTAAATTTTTATCATATATTAACTTAATTGATAGGAAATGTATGTTATGGTAGAAATTACACGGGTGCTTTGAGTGATTACAGGGTTGAGATTTGGAGCTGGTGAAGAAGGATCTCTGCTTCACTGCTAGCGCTCTCCAAAAGACTTCAAGATCATTAAAGAGATAATCTTCCATATTATTCCGTCAAGTTATTTAAGTTTATATGAACATGTATATGCTTTATTTTTGAACTATATAGCTAATCTTACTGTCTGCCTTGAGCACCGGAAAGCCCTGAGAGGGATATTAGAAAACCAACAACCCAAGAATTTTACACTATAGCAGAATTGGCGACTCTGCTGGGGATTTCCCCATAGTTTCCGGACTATCTCCTTCCCCCTTTCTTCTTTCCTCTGTTCACATACCCTTCTGACCATTATTTATGCCCAGTAGACATTTCAAAAGCTCACAGAGTTCAATCCTATTTCTGTTTGACCATCTGAAGAACTTTAACCTAGCTAACACTACCTCTGTTGGTGTTCCAGTGCATTATAATGTGGGCTCTGCTTAAATACAGTGCGTTAGTCTCTGGATTAACGTTGTCTTTACTCAGAGATAGTGCGTTACTCAGCCAAAATTTGTTTTTCACCCCTGTGATTGTGTTTTGGTTGCAGAGTTTTTTGGCCATCAGTATCCCTTCTTGACTGAATCCCTGTGCTTGTTTACTAAGCTAGCATTTCTGTTTGTTTGCTCTTGTTTGAAAATTTAGTGTAAAAAACATTTACTTTTTAGAGAAGAATTTTTTTTTAGTTAGTTTCTCTGCATCTAGCTGAATTAATTCTAAAAATTTCAGTTAAAAGACTGTTAAGATGAGGAAAATAGATGTCTGAATATTTTAAGGTTGAACTTTGATATTTGAATGTTAGTACATGGATGTTGAAAATAAAATACTCCTTGTAGAAATACTCTTCATCGAATTGAATATTTAGAGCATATTTTTGCATGGTTTCTTGAGTTAGAGTCTCATTACATTTCATACGTCCACTCCCCCTCCGCAAGACTAATAATCAAGTACACTAAGAATCAAGCGATAATAAAATCAATCACATTACTTTTTTTGAGCTCACACCAACAGTAGTTCAGGCTAGGATCTTGGGTTAGGAAAAGTGAGAAAATCACCCAAGATCTCAAAACTTGAGACTAGAGTCATTAACGAGCGAAATCCTACTGCACTCATATTATCGGGACCATTCCTTTACCGGAGCTTAGCGCGAGACAACACTTGGGAGCACAATAAGGTAGCCCACCTTCGACTGCATCCAGTGGGTATGCTATATATTGGGGTTCCCTTCGAGGATGTCAAAACTAGATTAAGGATCTAGGTATTCTGCCCATATAGCATGATTTCCTTAACCGTGGACCCCCTTGATGATGTCTGTGATTTGAGGTATCTTTAGTGGCCATAATTTTTAGGGACTTACACAAGGTGACTGGGACAAGCTGTCCTAGTACCTAAAACAGATGGACCCACTCTGTCTTCGGTCTTTAGGAGGTTACTCGTCTTCATGAGAGTGCTTACACTTATCATCTGAGGTTCGGGCGAAGCTCTAGAGTAACCGTAACTGTACTTTTGACCAAACCTCTTTGTATACTATTGTGATACTAGATTTCATCACCAGAAAACGGTAGTACTCAGACAGGGCACCCTATTCTGGCTGCTTGCTGATTGATTTTAAAGAGTCCTTTTTTCTTTTTTCTTTTTTAGGTGTGTGGTTATTGTCATTGAGACTTTATAATACATCATAATTTACTAAAATTTGTTAAAACTAAACAGGTCACCGTGGCATCATCTGACCCACGACGTATGTCTCGACGACAGTAACCTTGGTGAACCCGTGCCTTCTGTGAAAGAGCAGTCTCCATTGACAAACCCTGATTTTCACATGGCCTCATATCATATGGAATTTCCGGAGGATCCTTTCACGGAAGGTGTCTTACCCCGTTACAATCCTCCACTCACTGATCTGTTGGGGCCTGTGATAGTTCATATTACACCACGCCAAGACATGTCTTCGACCGCACAAACATCCATTTCACAACTGGCATCCATAGGGTCGATACCAATGGCAACCATCCCTTGTTCGCCACCATCCTCCCCGCCAGTTTTTAGTTCTATGCCATCACTTGGTAACCCCAGTAGTCAACATATACCTATTCCCAACCCTACGGTCATCACAACTGTAAGTAACTCGCCGAGTCCTTTAGGATCTACTCCTACCGTGACCACGTTGGGACCTACGGTTGCTCCTCCCACGAGTGGGACTACTTCGGTTCCTTTTAGCAACCCTTTCGGTTGGAACCCTTTTTTGAGTTCAAACCCCTTGGCCAACATACCAGGGGGAAGTGTCACCAGCACACAGATAACAGGGAACATTACACTACCCCTACAATATTTAGGACAAACTGGACAACCTATTGTTAACACTATTCCCTTAAGTGGTTTAAATATCAGTGTAGGGTCTATGTCGTTGCCGAACTATGCAAGTAGTAGCATGCCTCCGGGAAGCTCTATTGCATCCATATGGACTAACCCACCCCAACCTCCATTTGGAATAGGAGGGCACTTTTACACTGGGGCCAACCAACCGTTCGCCCCGCAATACAATATTCCCTATGGACAGCAACCATATATCCCTACCCCTCCACCTATAGGAATTTTTATCAAATTACTACTTATCCTACTGGTAACACATTGATGGGTGGACCCTATGGTCCACATAGTCAACCAATACTTCCTTGGTTAGATTCGGGGGAAAACCCGCAATTTCCATTTTTGGCAGCTCTAGACATTCCCAACATCTATAAACTGACTAATGACCCCATTAATCACAACCCATTCTGGCCTCCAGTACCGCACAAGATTCCTTCTGACATCCCAAAGTTCGATGGGAAACAAGGGGAAGACCCAGCTGCACACATCACCACCTTTCATTTATGGTCTATATCTAATTCCATGGTGGATGATAGTGTTAGGCTTCGACTGTTTCCCTGCACCCTTACAGGAAATTCTGCCAAGTGGTATATTGAATTACCACGCACTGCCATAAACACTTTTGGTGCTTTAGTGACAGAGTTTCTAAAGTACTTCCAATTACCAATCAAATTTGAAACTGGAACGGAACTGTTAACCTCGCTACGCCAAGACACCGCCACCCACATCTCCGATCACATTCATGAATGGAGACGTAGGAGGAGGCTAGTAAAAGCGCCAATCCTAGATCATCTCTTATCTAATTGGTTTTGTAAGTCTCTCTTAGCACACATCTCTAAAGACATTGGCCTTTCCAGTGCAGTTACAGAAGATCAATGCATTTGTCGTGCCCAACGTTTAGATTTAATATATTCACAATATGGCATGCTATATGATTTTCTCCCCAATGCCCCTGGTAACCCAAATCCTCCAACTACTCAGAAAACCAGAGCTCACACCGACGGCCTCGTTGGCACAATATCTTGTGTATCCACAAAAAAATCTCGAGGGAAAACCTCCCATCCATCCTCGGCTACCACCGCCCCTAACCAAACGACTACTCTTCCTACCGTTGAGGTAAATTCTATGCAAACTTCACAAAAACCTAGTGGAAAGAATAAGAAGAACAAGAAAAATACATCTTCTTCGAAAGAGTAGTTGGACAATAAGAATAATCCTAATCAGAAAAATGATGCCAAAAACGACAAAGGGAAGGATAAACCCATGAAATTTCCTTGCAAGATCTGTGCGGAGGACCACTTGACATACAAATGTCTTCGATTGCAGGAATGCACCGATTTTATCACAAACAAGGATTATAGGAGAACACCTGTCGTTCTTCATAATCCTTTCCCTAATCAATAGCAGCAACACCAACACATGGTTGAAAACCCGCCATAACCCTAGCAATGGGGAAATGGTGGTTCACATCCTCCCAGTGAAGCATCATCTGCCATTTATGGCATTGAGAGTGTTGAACTTCAAACACGAGCCAAGATTTATGGAAATCCTACCATAGATGCTCAAGAACCTGGTACTAGTTCAATTCCACCGCCGACCAACGATTTTCATATCGAACGACCTACTACTGATCCCATGATTTGTCCCCCCAAAGGGACACTTCGACGCACGACTCATAACACCTCTGCACGTGCAACCCAAAACTACAACATTGTAGAAGATTTGGCATAGGCACCATCAGCTATGTTTTCTCTCGAAGTATTGCAAACTTGTCCAGCATAAAGGAAAGCCTTTCTTTCGGCCATTGGTCGAATATGTTGGTCCCCTATGAATTTTTTGACAAGAAAACAGGGGGCTAAAATGTTTTTTGAGCCTTCAAGGAATTAATTTCCTCTAAAAACACATCATCCTTGAAGCCTCCTTGTGCCTTTATCCTTTGATAAATCCTCACTGTTGTTTCCATTATAAAGCCTCTCTGTTTGTGAAGAAGAATGCCCAAAAAGGTCCCTTTTCCCCCTATTTCATTCCCACTAAACCTCTGTTTTCATCAGCATTTTCCCCCTCTGCAATTTCCTCAAAAATACCTTTTTAGCCTTATAAATCATCCTAACTCCCCTTTAAACCTTACACACACCCTTGGTTTGGTTTATCAACCCTTTATTCCCCCTACCGAATCCCTCTTTTGGCCTTCAAAAGCATTAAAAATAGGCCAAAAACACTCATTTTACATATAACAGGCTAAGCCCCTTTTCGGCCAGCCCCTTAACCACTTCCCCACATGACCCGTTCCCAGAATCAAGCGCTAAAGGCCTGGGCGCTAATTGCAATCGAAATAATCATGGGGAGTGCATTTCTTTGTTAAACATAAAATTCTCGATGCGATGGTTTTATGTTGTGAAGTCACGTGCTGCGATATACACCGTTGATCTGAAAAGATCTAACGGTCAGCGATTATCATGCGGCACGCTCCTCCTCTCTCCTATCACCCCTCCGATTACATGAGAGTCGTCGATCTATTTTCAGATCGAACAGTGGTCACTCAATCGCACCATCAGAATCACCCAATCCCGTATCGTTGGTCCTCCCGATTGGCGCGCTCTGATTGGATCCTGGCCGTCCATATCGCTTGATCCAACAACCCAGATTTCTTCTCATTCTGCCCTGTGTTCCCCGATTGGTCATCCTCCGATCCAATCGCGACCATTGATTTATCACCGATCCAACGGTCCAGAGCCAATTGCTTCATGAGCCCATCGGAGATTTGGCCCCTGCCTCCTCCAGTTTTGATTAGATCCTAACCGTTCATTCTGTTTGATCTAACAGCCCATATTATTCCCGACCACTAACCATATCCTCTTCCTTCGCTCCCTCTCTCCAGATCACAGCCGTTAATTCATAATATCAGACAGCCTGTATTAAACCCACCTTCTGCTTGACCCCACTCTATTGATCGTGCATGTTCTCGTATCTCACTCCATCTCCCGCCGTCGGATATCATAGCCCCAGATCCAATGTCCCATAGAAATATCATGCAATTTTTGTGCCCAAATTTTAACATTCCAAACTCACGCGATATGGGTGGTTTTCTAGAGCCATGTGTCAGCTGGAGACCTATATCGCGTTCAAAAAGTTAAAAAAACTTCCCTCCCTTTTCACCATGCGAAACTAGTGGTTTTCATTCTTAAAACCACTTCCCCACTTCTATGCTCGAAAGGCCATTAACATATCTCAACCATTGATCTTTATCGATCAACGGCCCACAATTCATCTCACATTCCATTCATTGTTTTCCATCGCGTGACCACAGAACTTCATCAGATCATCGCAGTCGTTGATCTCCTCCTGAGATCCAACGGCTCATATCCAATCGCCCTCCGCCCATGACCGGGTCCCACATCAAACCCTGTTTCATTTCATTTTCATAATTTTCTTTGTAAATCACCCAAACCATCAAAATTTGGGCTTTACACTAAACATCATTTCTCCGCCTAACTTCGTATTAACATCTCCATTCGTCGATCTCGGCCATTGATCACCATCTCAGCACATGATTAGACGGTCTGCAACCCTTATCACACCAAACCTCCATCAGGTCATTTATTCATCATTCTGCAGTTTTTTCGCCTGTTTTTCACCACTCCTCCACTATGACCACTGTTTCCACAGTTGCGCCACCATTCTTCCAAGCCTCCGCAGCATTTCTTCTGCCACTCCCTGGATTTTTTTTAATTGGTTTGTTTCATTGTGCAGGGTATATTGAGTGATTAATTCACTTTGTTTTCCACAATCACAACCACTGTGATTCAGAATACAGAGATGCCATTAAAATAGCATTGAAGTGTATCAACAACAGGGATTAAAAGTGTTAAAGCACGAACTTGAAGATTAAGTGTTTTAATCCTTATTCAAAGGATGAAGGTGCATTTTGAAGACTAAAGAGCACATGAAATAAGCCATATCTATGCTTTAGCATCAGCAGTACATCTTCTCAGACACTACACCTCCGACGGATGTCTTCATGCCTCCCCGAGCTCCCAAAGGCCATTTCACTAACAGAAAGCCTTCAAAGACTGTCAGGACAATAATAATGGAAGCATGGAAACCCAGAAGACCTTCAGTCACCTTACTTGCTTCAGAAGACGGAACAGAGTGCCTTACAGTCAGAAAGGACTCCAAAGAAACATCTGAGGTCAATATCGACCTGACAAAGACTCTGAACCAGACTACAGAGTACAACACAGAGCTATTAAGCAGAGTGGGCATGGATACTTCCTCCACTCTGTCTTAATGAATCCATTAAACTCACATCTACTCCTGCTATTATTCATTCTCCTATAAGAACCCCTAAATAACATATTGTAAAGGTTGTTGTTGTTGTTGTTGTTGTTGTAGTTGTAGGGATTCGTTTGACTGTTAGAAAAGTTTTGGGGAGAGTAGCTGAATAGTTTTTAATTTAGTAGGTTGGGAGGAGAAAGCCTGGACTGTATTATCCATTGAGCTTAGTGTATGTGACTAGGTTTGCACATCAATTAATCAAGAAAATTTCACAGGATCCTACTCTATATTATGGGTGATGTTTCTCTTATTGCATTGTCTATTTACATTATTCATGTTGTCCATTGATCTTCTTATAAGAATCAGTAAATCAGGCTTAAGATATACCCCTGCATGGTACCTTAATGCCCATTTCTCTTCTTGTCCTTAATGTTTTTCTGTTGATAGTGAATCTAAGATCAAATTCATGTAATTTAATGAGTGTAGTAGTTGTTATTCACTACTAGCTGATGTGTGAATTTGAGGTTTGCTGCTTAGTTGTTCTTGTTGGGTTTGAGCTAGAAGAATTGGGATACCAGGGATTTAGTGTGAGCCCTATCCACTGGGGTCCTTTTCAAGCAGATTTGCCTTTCTAATATCTCATGAGCTAGTGTCAAAGCATTGAAGGTTAAAAGTCCTTCTATGATCTCAACCTAGTTCTGTGTTTAAATCTTAAGTGTTTTCTCCTTGAGAGCATGCTGAAGCAGATCTGGAGTTAGATGACCTCTAGTCTGATCTTAAGCTACCCTTTGTGTCTCTTCTTTCACTCCTTATTTTTCCATTTCACCATATATCTTGAAGATCCTTTAGTATAGATTACTTTCCCTATGAGATCCCTGGCTAGTTGTATGCAAGTAATTCCCTTTCATGACTCCATAGCCCAATGGATGGCACATTCTGAACCTATCCTCTTTTGCCGAAACGTCCTGTTGATTTTCTCCTTTCATTCCATAACCTTCTCAGTTAATGATCTTGAACCAACCCAGCAACCAACCAAATCATTTTAAAACCCCATTTGTGCTTCATACCTAGCCTAATACCTCATTTTGAGCTTTCAAAGATATATCATTCTTTTCTTTATTGGAGAGATCCCTCTTTGGGTCCAAGAGGGCTAGATCCTAGGGCCCCAAAGTGGTTCTGATGTTGTCTGGTCTTTTGGTCTTGCCAATCTGGCCAAAACACTGGAACTCCAACATAATGGCGACTCCGCTGGGGAATTGAGTGCATTTTATCTAGGCATCCTTAGGCACTCAAAAGACCCAAAATATCTGGTTAGATTGGTATCTAATGCTGATGGTGGACAACATCTTGTTTCAAACATCCAAATTACTCCACCTGGTGACTCCACATTCTATAATTCCTAATATACCTAATGAATCCACTGGTAGAAGACTCTGAACTGGTTGAGAAGATGCAATGACCTTCTTTGTAGAAACATGGATCCAGATATGGACCAAGAAGAAAAGCTAGATGCTTTGGAGGATAAATTAATAAAACTGGTGAAAATATTTGGTGAAGTGGTGGAGATGTATGAGACTAATTTAAATGCCAATGTTGATTATTTGGAACAGCCCATGCATTTTCCAGAGCAAGGGCCAACTCCAGACCTAGATGATGAGCAAGACATGTATGATGATCTGGGCTTGGAGTTTTCTCTTGCTCTGGAAAGTTCTCAAGAAAAGGCTCAAGAAGATGTCCAGCCTCCAAATCAGTTCGTACAAGAAGAAAAGGACTGTTGTTCTTCTGTCTGTGTTAAAAAATAAATTCCTCCATTGATAGAAGAAGAGATGGACTGAATATTAGATATGCAATCCACCTCTATAATATTTTATAGGACTGATACGCTTTCTCATTCATCTAATGAGTTTGATTATGCAGATCCAGAGAACTCCTCTGCAGATCAAAATGAAGAAAGACCTGCTGAGAATCTGACAGGTTTGATTGGTGACATTTCTTACGATTATTATTTTCCCAGTTATGATCTATTTGATGATGATTGTTTCCAGAGGGAAGCTGAGATTGCAATACCATCATCAGTAGACCCATGGGAGGAAAATCAGGGCCAACAACTTCAGAGAAGCAATGAACCAGGTCAGCCTATCTATGACACTGATGGAGAAATCTACGAAAGCCTAGTAATAGATGAAGATTCATTGATTTTTCACTCTGTTACACCTTCGATCATCAGTAGTGAATGCCATGAAGATGGAGATCAGCAATCTTTCATTTCAGAGGATGAGGAAGAAAGAAAAGAAGAGATTTTTGAGCATGATGAAAGTAAGGAGCCTTCTCTTGAAAAAGAGGAAGCAATGGATCATACCCCTGCTCAAGAATACATGGATATCTCCAGAGAGCTTAGCCCATCAGAGCAGAATATATCAGAGCTCCAAGAGGACTCAGCTACAATATATGATGATTCCTCCAGTTCAGAAAATGAAGAAGATGAAGGAGATTCTCTTTCTCAAGAGAGTCTTGTCCTCGATCCAGTGGAAGAAGAAGAAATATTGGTTGAAGCCTTCCTGCCAAATATTCATAACCAGGTATCATTTCATTATCCTTATGTTTATTTCCTGCAAACATTTGAAGAAGGATCAAAGGTCATTTTGGACAACATGTTGTAGAGAGCGAGAAATTTTTTTAAAGCTGTTGTTCAGGAACAAAGAGAATGGGAGTGTCTCTGCCTATCTGGCCTGCTCAAGGAGATGAGCAAGAAATACCATTCATGGGATCACTTGATGGACTGGTTGTACTGGAAGAGAAGGTTTATAAGCTAGACTTGTAAATATTTCAAGTAGATTAGGGTAGGTAGGAAAAGCTCAATAAAGCTCAGTCTGTGAGCATTTAGTTAGGGGTTTTCAATTTCTGCAAAGTTTTCATTCCATGAGAAATTTTGTCTTTATGCCTTGGTCCACAGCAAGCTAGACAGTCTAATCTAAGCTTGACTGTTTTTGAATTTCTGTCTTAGAATGTAGAGAAGAAGTCTGCTAGACAGTTTAATCTTAGCAGATATAGTTTAGGTAGAGAAACTATGAGGCCAACAGTTTAATCTTGTCTCAAGGAAGTAATAAGGGTAGAAGAAGAATAGGTTTATTTTTCCTGTTTGTAAAAAAATGATGATGTAAAGGGTTTTCTAGTCCAAATGCACCCAGAAGAAATTTTTTTAGGATTGTAGTATGGGTAGGTAGTTGATTGGGAGAATTTTTCTGCTGATATGATGTCTTCATGATTTGTGGCAGCTGATCCAAGAAAGAAAATGGATGTGTCAAGTACCAGGCATCTGGCCTACTCCAAAGATCATTCTTTGAATTCTTGACACCTTCAAGAAGATGCCATCCCTATGTGGAGCCACTGTTATCCCCCTATGAATTTTTTGACAAGCAAACAGGGGGCTAAAATGTTTTTTGAGCCTTCAAGGAATGCATTTCCTCTGAAAACACATCATCCTTGAAGGCTCCTTGTGCCTTTTTCCTTTGATAAATCCTCATTGTTGTTTCCATTATAAGCCTCTCTGTTTGTGAAGAAGAATGTCCAAAAAGGTCCCTTTTCCCCCTATTCCATTCCCACTAAACCTCTGTTCTCATCACCATTTTCCCCCTCTGCAATTTCCTCCAAAATCCATTTTTAACCTTCTAAATCATCCTAACTCCTATTTAAACCTTACACACACCCTTGGTTTGGTTTATCAGCCCTTTATTCCCCCTACCGAATCCCTCTTTTGGCCTTCAAAAGCATTAAAAATAGGTTAAAAACACTCATTTTACATATAACAGGCTAAGCCCCTTTTCGGCTAGCCCCTTAACGGCTTCCCCACATGACCTGCACCAAAAAACAAGCGCTAAAGGCCTAGGTGCTAATTTCAATCGGAAGAATCACGGGGAGCGCGTTTCTTTGTTAAATAGAAAATTACCGATGCGATGGTTTTATGTTGTGAAGTCCCGCACTGCGATATACACCGTTGATCTGAAAAGATCTGATGGTCAGTGATTATCCCACGATGTGCTCCTCCTCTCTCCTATCACCCCTCCAATTACATGAGAGCCATCGATCTATTTTCAGATCAGACGGTGGTCGCTCAATTGCACCATCGCAATCGCCCAATCCCGTATCGTTGGTCCTCTCGATTGGCGCTCCCCGATTGGATCCTGGTCGTCCATCTCACTTGATCCAACGACCCAGATTTATTCTCATTCTGCCCTGTGTTCCTTGATTAGTCATCCTCTGATCCAATCGCGACCATTGATCTGCCGCCGATCCAATGGTCTAGAGCCAATCGCTTCATGATCCCATCGAAGATTTGGCCCCTACCTCCTCCGGTTCCGATAAAATCTTGATTGTTCATTCTGTTTGATCTAACGGCCCAGATTATTCCCGACCACTAACCATATCCTCTGCCTTCGCTCCCTCTCTCCAGATCATAGTCGTTCATTCATAAGATCAGACGGCCTATATTAAAACCACCTTCCGCTTGACCCCACTCTATTGATCGTGCACATTCCCGTATCACGCTCCATCTCCCGCCGTCGGATTTCACAGCCCAAATCCAATGGCCCACAGCAATATCTCACATTTTTTGTGCCCGAAGTTTAAAATTCCAAACTCACGCGATATAGGTGGTTTTCTAGAGCCACGTGTCAGTTGGAGACCTATATCACGTTCGAAAAGTGAAAACAACCTCACTCCCTTTTCAACACGTGAAACTAGCGGTTTTCATTCTTAAAACCACTTCCCCACTTCCGTGCCCGAAAGGCCATTAAAAGATCTTGACCGTTGATCTTTATAGATCAACAGCCCACAATGCATCTCGCGTTGCATTCATTTTTTTCCACCGCGCAACCACATAACTTCATCGGATCATCGCAGCCGTTGATCTCCTCTTGAGATCCAACGACTCATATCCAATCGCCCTCTGCCCATGACCAGGTCCCACATCAAACCCCGTTTCATTGTATTTTCATAATTTTCTTTGTAAATCACCCGAACCATCAAACTTTGGGATTTACACTAAACATCATTTCTCCGCCTAACTTCGTATTAAAATCTCCATTCATCGATCTCAGCCGTTGATCATCATCTCAGCACATGATCGGATGGTATGTGACCCTTATCACACCAAACATCCATGATGTCATTTCTTCATCATTCTGCAGCGTTTTCGCCTGTTTTTCACCATTCCTCCACTACAACCACTGTTTCCACAACTGCGCCACCATTCTTCCAGGCCTCCGCAGCATTTCTTCCGCCACTCCCTGGATTTTTTTTAATTGGTTCTTTTCATTGTGCAGGGTATATGGAGTGATTGATTCACTCTGTTTCCCACAATCACAGCCATTGTGATTCAGAATACAAAGATTCCATTACAGTAGCAACAAAGTGTATCAGCAGTAGGGATTAAAAGTGTTAAAGCCTGAAATTTAAGATTAAATGTTTTAATCCTTAATCAAAGGATGAAGGCACAGTTTGAAGACTAAAGAGCACATGAAATAAGCCATATCCGTGCTTTAGCATCAGCAGTACATCTTCTCAGATACTACACCTCCGACAGAAGTCTCCATGCCTCCCCGAGCTCCCAAAGGCCATTTCACTAACAGAAAGCTTCCAAAGACTGTCAGGACAATAATAATGGAAGCATGGAAACCCAGAAGACCTTCAGTCACCGTACTTGCTTCAAAAGACGTAACAGAGTGCCTTACATCCAAAAAGGACTCCAAAGAAACATCTAAGGTCAATATCAACCTGACAGAGACTCCGAACCAGACTACAGAGTACAGCACAGAGCTATTAAGCAGAGTGGGCATGGATACTTCCTCCACTCTGTCTTAATGAATCCATTAAATTCACATCTACTCCTGCTATTATTCATTCTCCTATAAGAACCCTTGAAGAACATATTGTAAAGGTTGTTGTTATTGTTGTTGTATTTGCACTTGTAGGGATTCATTTGACTGTTTGAGCTAGAAGAATTGGGATACCAAGGATTTAGTGTGAGCCCTGTCCACTGGGGTCCTTTTCAAGTAGAATGGCCTTTCTAAGATCTCATGAGCTAGTGTCAAAGCATTGAAGGTTAAAATTCCTTCTATGATCTCAAGCCTTGTTATATTTTTAAATCTTAAGTGTTTTCTCTTTGAGAGCATGCTAAAGCAGATCTAGAGTTAGATGACCTCTGGTCTGATCTTAAGCTACCCTTTGTGCCTCTCCTTTCACTCCTTATTGTTCCATTTCACCATCTATCTTGAAGATCCTTTAGTATAGATGACTTTCCTTATGAGAGCCTTGGCTAGTTGTATGCAAGTAATTCCCTTTCATGACTCCATAGCCCAATGGATGGCACATTCTGAACCTATCCTCTTTTGCCGAAATGTCCCGATGCTTTGCTCCTTTCATTCCATAACCTTCTCAGGTAATGATCTCAAACCAACCCAACAACCAACCAAATCATTTTAAAACCCCCTTTGTGCTTCATACCTAGCCTAATACCTAATTTTGAGCTTTCAAAGATATATCATTCTTTTCTTTATTGGAGAGATCGCTCTATAGGTCCAAGAGGGCTAGATCGTAGGGCCCCAAAGTGGTTCTGATGTTGTCCGGTCTTTTGGTCTTGCCAATCTGGCCAAAGCAATGGAACTCCAATAGAATATACCCCTAGGATTCCATGCTAGCTATCTTTGATATGGAAAAATCTCAGACTCGCCTCTCGCACCAACTCGCATTCCAAGTGCAGTTTGTGTCAAAATGGAGACCAATCCATCACACTGTCATTGAAGAAGGTGCTTCGACCTACGTTATGTCACAAGCTTGCTGGCTCGCTTTAGGTTCTCCTACCTTAACACCGCCGTCGAATTCCCTCAAAGCTTTCGATGGCCACACATTCCTCCCCAAAGGATACCTTAATAGCTTTCCCATCACTTTGAGTGGGAAAATGGTAACCGTGGATATTGAAGTCATAGATCACCATCTCGACTATAGTCTATTGCTCGGTCGCAGTTGGTCTTATGCCATGACCGCCATTGTTTCTTCGGTCTTCCAACTCATCCTATTTCCATTGGATGGGAAAATAGTCATAGTGGATCAGTTATCCTTCTACACTCTGGATTATTACACGTTACCAAGTAGCAATGTACCCCTAATAGGATGCTTTCATGACTCTTACGTCATTATTGGTACCGGTCTTCTGAAGGCATCTTCCCTACTGGGTTGTTTTCCTCTCCTGCCGCCAGAGATCCCAAATATGGTTGCAATGATATCCACCACTTTCGATGGCTCTATTGACCCATGAATCCTCCCCGCACCTTCAAACATTGATTCCTATGGAGATCGGATGCCGCTCTCACTAGCTGAGTTGGCCTACCAAGCCATCCAAATTACATCTGAACCCTCCACTACTATGGTTTCGACCAAAGGTACAAACCTCCCACCCAGCACAGTTCTCTCTAAGGATCTCCTCAATGAAGTCTTGCCTACAGATGAAGCTATTCAAGAGATCATGTCTCTAGAAGAACGACCTTGGGGAGAGTTTCACCATCGCGCTTCGATGATCGACTCAAACGTGATAAATACTGAAATCCCATCCTTTGACCCACCTGAGATGGTTCCCTCCGCTTACACGACAGTTCAAACTATCGATTCAGAAGGGAGCATGGGTAATATTTCTAAGACAATGCTCATTGATATCTCAGTCAAAATGGGTATTGTGGAAAATATTCATATTGGAGAAGATTGCAATCCTAAGGAAATTGCATGCTTCACATCCCTTTTCAAGGAATTCCGCGATGTGGTCGCTTTGTCTTATGAAGAAATGCTCGGCATAGACCCATCTATAGCCGAGCATGAAATCAAGATTTATGACAATGCCAAACCAGTTCGGCAGCAACTCAAACCTATCCACCCATGCAAAGCGGCCACCATCAAAATTGAGGTAGAAAAACTTTTAAACAATGGTTTCATCTATCTCGTTCCTTTGACGGAATGGGTTTCCAATCCGGTTCCTGTCGATAAAAAACAAGGCACCATTCGAGTTTGTGTTGACTATCACGATATAAATGCTGCTTGTCCCAAAGACAATTATCCTACACCGTTCATAGATCAGATTATCAACGGTTGTGCCGGATGAGAATCTTTTTCCTTCATGGATGGATTCTCGGGCTATAACCAGATTGAAATTAAAAAAGAAGACCAACATAAAACTTCCTTTATCTGTCCTTGGGGCACATTTGCGTATCGTAAACTCCCATTCGGTCTTAAGAATGATGGAACAACTTTTCAACGGGCTATGGACTATGCTTTCCATGACATTCGACATATTATACAAGCTTACTTGGATGACCTTCCGGTCCATTCCAAGAAACGACCTGATCACCTTGCTCATCTGAAAGAAATTTTTGCTAGGTGTAGATTATACAATATACGTCTGAATCCTCATAAGTGCATATTCATGGTCGAGTCCAGACGTCTGTTAGGTTTCATTGTCTCCAAGCATGGGATTAGGGCTGATCCCGATAATGTTAAAGAAATTGTTGAATTGTCGGCACCACAATCCATCCTCCAACTCCAACGTTTGCAAGGGAAGGAAATTTTTTTACGTCGATCCATTGTTAACTATGCCAAGATGAAGAAAGGATTTATGCGATTATTGAAGAAATGAACACTATACTTGTGGGATGACCAAGATCAACGGTCATTTGATGCTTTAAAACATGCACTTGTTTCAACCCCACACCTTAGTGCCCCCGACTACTCACGCGACTTTCTCCTCTACCTGGCAGCCTCACCATCCTCACTTGGAATGGTTCTAGTTCAAGTTCACAGTGACGACAGTGAACATGTGATATAATATTTTTCGAAAGGTCTAATTGGACCTGAACTACGTTATTCACATGTGGAGAAAATTTCTCTGGCAGTAGTTTTTTCTGTCACGCGACTCCGACACTATATATTGCTGCGACAGACTACGGTTATTGCTTTGGAGAACCCCATGCGACACATGCTGTCTCGACAAATTATTGGAGGAAAATATTCCAAATGGATAATAACCCTCCAACAATTTGATTTGGTATTCACAGCTGCCAAAGAAAATAAATCCCTCGTCTTTGCCGAATTATTATTGGACCTTCCCATAATCGACCCAGGAGAAGTAGCTCATGATCCATTTCCTGATGGATCTGTATACTTGGTTTATTATTTGGACCCATGGTATGGAGACATTTTGGTCTACCTACAAACCCAATGCTTCTGCCCAACTCTCACGTCCGATGACCATCTTCGTATTCGCCACCAGGCGAAGCACTACCTCGTGCTAAATGATACATTATATCGCCGTGGTATCGATATTGTTCTTCGACGTTGTCTCACTTTCAATGAAGAGGAACGTGTTTTGAATGACTGCCACGCAGGGGCGTGTGGTGGTCATATTTTGGGCATAGCTACTGCCAAAAAAATCCTATGCGTAGGTTACTATTGGCCCACTTTGTTTAAAGACTGCATTGCAGAAGTCCAGAAGTGCCATCCATGTCAAATTTTCACAAAGAAAATGTGTGCTCATCCTGCCCCCCTTCATCCGGTTATCTCCATTGGTCCTTTCGCTAAATGGGGAATTGACTTCGTCACCTGCAATCCCACTTCGGAAAATGGACATAACTACATCGTAGTTGTGGTCAACTATTTTATGAAATGGGCAGAAGCCATTCCCACTTTTAAGGCCGATGGCGAAAACGCCACTCTCTTCCTATTCAATTAGGTAATCTGTCGGTTCGGCATACCCCTATCTATTGTCACAGATCATGGATCCCACTTTCAAAATCATATGATGATCGAATTAACATCCATGCTAGGTTTTTTTCAAGATCAATCTTCGTCTTATTATCCTCAAGCTAATGGTCAAGTCGAAGCCATAAATGGCGTCCTAAAAACAATGATTCATCGGTTGGTCGAAAACCATAAAACCACATGGCATCGAAAGTTGTATTCCGCATTATGGGCATACCGAACATCAGTCAAAACTGCCATAGGCTTCACGCCATTTCAACTTGCATTTGGCTTGGAGGCAGTACTTCCAATCGAGTGTGAAATTCCATCACTCAAACTCATTGTAGAACTCCTACCTGGCACCACCGCCATACAAGAGCGCTTGCTCTCGCTCGATCATTTGGACCAAACTCGTTGAGATGCTACACTAGCACTCGAAGCTCACCAGCACCGAGTCAAATCTCAATACAAAAAATCTGTCAAGCCTCTTTCTTTCCAAGAGGGTGATCTTGTTCTACTCTATGATTAGAAACATGACCTCTCGGGGGTAGGAACACTCCAACCATTATGTCTCGGCCCTTACATCATCACTAAAGTCCTCTCAAAAGGGGCTTACTAAATTCAGGACTGTAATGGAATTTCTCTTGCGGATCCCAGCAACGGGCTCTATCTAAAGAAGTATTTTGCATAGTTTCGCACTAGGCGTATGCTTTGTAATTTTATGTATATGATTTTTTCCTATTGTTTTGATGTCTCTAGAAATTGTTTGGTTTTTGAGGTGTTTTTCTCATCTACAATCTTTTTCTTTCACACAGATGTCATCATCCTCCTTATCATACGTTGGATATGCGGATGGTGCTAGTCATCACACTAGACACATTACTTCAGCTGCTTGGGTTCTCTACACTCTTGAGTCGGAACTTCTTGGTTCTGGGGGAATTTTCCTAGGTAGTGCCACCAATAACGTTACCGAGTACATGTCAGTGATCCAACTCCTCACGGAGGCGGTGTCTCGTGACACCTCCAATTTAGTGGTCAGGTTAGATTCCCAACTCTTCATTATGCAGTTAAACAATCATTACCGTGTCTGCCATCCAGTCTTGTTACATTATTTTTGAAGGGTGCGACTTTTAGAACGTCAATTTCAAACAATCACATTTGAGCACGTTCCTAGAGAATTTAATGCATTAGCCGATTCTTTGGCAAACTATGTGTTAGATTGTCATTTGTCATATTTGTTATAAAATATTTACACGAGTATATATATTTTTATCCCATTGAAAATAAATAAAAATTTAAAAAACACATAATCACCAAAAAGTATGTATATATATATGTCGTGTCCAGTACAATAGTTACATCAAAAAATCTTCCAAAACTTGGGTGTTTTACAAAAAATTGGCTATACTAAGCCATGCTCCGACACTTATACATCTGCTCCACTAGCAGGGATGATGCTCATGATAACATACAACTTCTATAGCTATCCTCCTCAGAGGCACCATGTATCTCTCTGGCACACCTACGGTCTGTCGCTGCAAACGAACTGGAACCTCCCGCATAGGAAGGGTTGGTATACCCATTCTCAAACCCTATAGGTTTCTGGAGAGTTCATGTAAGATCTAGGCATCATCATCCCCGGTGGCTTCTACATCCTTAGCTAGTGCACCAGCCCCGGGTAGCTGTTACAGGTAAAAAAACCTCCTCATCAACTCAGAGGAGAAGATAAATATGGAAGGAATATAAAGACCTAAACTAAACCAACTTCTGCTAAGGTAACACACCACTATAACAACACAAGAGCGTTATAATGCACCTAATCAATGAATAGGCTGCATTAGTGGATAGGGAAACACTCTGTTTACACTAAAGGGCAGAATTACCCATGTTTTGAGTTTGAAACAAAAAAAACGCGCGGAGAATGATTTGAATTTATAGCTTTTTCTCACAAGAGATTCAGTACAAAATAGAAACTGCAAAGAACTAATCTCTTATTGGGCCTTGCCAAAAACAACTGAACTCTCAAGGAAGGAAAAAGCATGGGAAGTTGAGGAAACATCTTGGTTTTTTCTATTTAGAACTGGTGGAAGGAGAAGGGCAACGATTGCTCTCTCCATCTCCTATAAAATGGAGTTGAAGGCTCTTGGTTCAAGGTCGAAGGATTGTCAAAGTTTTGAATACTTATGAAGTAGAGCATTATTGTTGTAGTGTGAAGGTCAAAGGTCAAAGAGGTTCATTGAGAACTTGTTGATCAAGACATCACCACATTGAGAGATAGATATATTGGAAGGCTGAGAAGGGCTTGGTACAACCGACAGTTGTAATCCTAATTTTTACAAATTAATAGAACTGTATTTGTTTTTTCCATTCTATGCGTTGATATTGTCATTGTTATTTGATTATTTAGATAGCATGAGATGAATGGCTTAGATGTGCATTGTCTAAATGTTTATCGTATATTAACTTAATTGATAGGAAATGTATGTTATGGTAGAGATTACACGGGTGCTTTGATTGATTACAGGGTCGAGATTTGGAGCTCGTGAAGAAGGATCTCTGCTTCACTGCTAGCGCTCTCCAAAAGACTTCAAGATCATTAAATAGGTAATCTTACATCTTATTCCATCAAGTTATTTAGGTTGATATGAACATGTATATGCCTTCTTTGTGAACTATACAACTAATATTACTGTCTTCCTTGGGCACCGGAAAGCCCTGAGAGGGATATTAGAAAACCAACAACCCAAGAATTTTACCCTATAGCAGTGATTGAGCTAGATTTCCACATTCTGGCATCAGGCCAAGCTTCAGACTTCTTCTGCATCGTAGTTTCTTCTAGGGTTTTGCCGTGTTGCAAGGTAGAAGCGGTGGAGGGTTTACAAAGCCATTTTCTGAGCTTTTTTTTCAGTGGAGGAAGTATTGTTTCCATCGTGAGGCCAACAAGGGAGGTCCTAGTGCATTATTTCACCATTTGGCACCAGGCCAAGCTATTACCATCCCCTACAACATAATTTCAGTCATAGATTGCATTTTTTCAGAGAGAAGTTGCAACGGTGGTTTCAGTGCATCATTTGGAGAGTTTCAATTCTCAGTGAAGGGATCATCCTTTCACTTGGATATTCCATTGGAGGAGTTTTTCTCAGTTCTACATCAGTTTCAACCACATCCTTTTAGGTGCCCAGTTGTAGAGCTTATTCATCCCTAGGGCTGCATTCTGACATTCTGATATTTTGTTTATTTCCAGAAACTATTTCTGGGTTGTCTTGGAAATGTGTTATAGAGCCTTGATATTTATTTCCAGCATCTCTTAAGGCATATATTAGCTATTTTACATCATTGTAGCATTCCAGCTATAGTTATGTACACTAGGACTATGTTGTATTGGTCTTCTGGCATTTGTATAGCAACCATTATTCATGTATTTTCCTATTTGATCATGGGAGGTTGTTTGCCTATATTATATGATTTGTGCCTCGGTATATTATACTTATTTGCTTTCGATTTTATTAATATAATTGCTCCATATTGGCTTCATATCTTGATGTAATATTATTCACTGTTATTTCCATTTTTATGTCTTATATTGCTGCTTTTCCAAATTTGGAATATTACAGTGGTATCAGAGAATAATCTTGGCTCAACCTGTGCATTTTCAGATAGTATGTCATCAGAAGAGGGAGATCCCCTCACAGAAAGAGAGAAGAGATATCTCAAAAGAAACCGGAGATATGACTATACAGATGATAGAGAAGAAAAGGGCAAAACTCCCATCTCAGGAGAAGATGAAGAGAAGGAGTTTCCTAAGATTCTTCTTCGAACCATGCAATATATTTCTAGATAAATCAAGGAGATGAGAATGGATAGACACAAGGAATCCACTAAAGGGTTTCTACATGGAGAAGGCTTCGAAATTTCACATCACTGGCATATAAACTAATGAAGCAACAGTTTTCCCAATGCTCCACTATGCCTACATTCTTAGTGGTGGGAAATGGAGGGTTTCAAGAACAATAAACTCTTGAATACTATTTTCTTTAGTATGAGTCTCAATCTTAGATATTCAAGGATCATTTGAGCTTTCAGGAGTTTTTTCAAATCAAGGACAATTGGAGACCTCGAAATCACAATAAAGGTGGAGGATTCACACAAAACAATGATCTTCATCGAACTATGGGTAGATTCTTCTTGCCCGCTTTTGAGGGGTCATCCAAATGCACAGCCAAATCTTGGTTAGAGAAGATAGAGATCTACTTCTATTTGAACCAAGCACCAGAGATGGAAGCCATCAAAATAGTAGCGATGCACCTTGAGGGTGAGGCACATGATTGGTGGTTTCATGGTATTTCTACATTGGGACATGCCAATGTGACTGCATATTTAGAGTTCACCAGGAAATTGGTGGAGAGGTTTGATCGAAGAGACACAGAAGTACATTTTATTGAGCTAGCCAAGCTCAAACAATAAGGTAATCCAGAAACTTACATTTCTAAATTTTTAAAACTTTTTGTTATGGTTCCTGATTTATCTGAAGTTAGGAGGGTATATATGTTTATTGATGGGCTAGCAGAGCCTCTACATGGGTTGGTTAAATCAACCAAACCAACTACCCTTCAAGATGTTGTTGAAAGGGCTAGATATCTGCAAGATGCTTTGCCTAGGGAAAAGGCACCATTTCAGCAAAAGCCCACTTTTCCATCAAAGGGAAAAAATATGAAGGCTCCTCCTTCAAAGGAGAGCCAAAACAAAGGACCTATTGGTGATGATGTCCGAAGAGACTTGAGGAGAAGGAATCTTTTCTTCACATGCCAAGAATCATG
The DNA here is from genome assembly GCA_034641835.2 of Pinus albicaulis. Lineage (NCBI taxonomy): Eukaryota > Viridiplantae > Streptophyta > Pinopsida > Pinales > Pinaceae > Pinus > Pinus albicaulis. The sequence continues at coordinate 235,633,651 of CM076572.1, forward strand.
GGCACCCCATACATAGATGTGCAGTAGGGAAGGCGCGCTATATAGAGGTATTTTCTGATGATGAAGAGGAAGAGGAAGAGGAAGAGGAACCTAAAGGAGGTCACAGTGATGGGATAGCGGGAGAGGATCCACCACCACCAGGAGGTGGGAATGGAGAATTTGCTCCAATTGGAAGGGCCCTTGCATCTTTGTGGGGAGTCCCAAAGTACTTTACTTTGATAGTTAGAGGTTCCATCCAAGATCAGAGGGTATAAATGTTGATTGATAATGGGTTTACCCACAAATTTATTAACACCCAGTTAGTGAAGAGGAGGGAAATACCTACTAATGACTTTGAGGGATTTTCAGTTTTGGTCCCAGGAGCTAGAACCATGTAGTGCATGAAGTATGTTTCGGCATTATCTGTCGCCATGGAAAAATAAACATTTACTGATCACTTCTTTGTGGTTGACATCCTTGACACCAATGTGATATTGTGTGTGCAGTGGTTGATTACTTTGGGGAAGGTCACCACAGATTGGGATACTTTACAGATGGAGTGGATAGATAAAATGAGTGGTAAGAATCAGGTGGTTAGGGTCATGCACACATATCCCTCTCAGGAAGTTTCCACACAGAAAATAGAGTTTGATTTTCATAGTGGAAGAAAGGACCTAACAGTCCAATTAGTTATGCAGATGACTTTGGCCCATGACACATTAATTTTTAGAGGCATTCTACCTAGGAGACCACTAGACTAGGATTTGATGAGAGATGTCTCACAACAGGTTGCACCACTCATAGATCTAGGACGAGTGAGAACCTTGGGAGGACTTGGCATAGTGTAGAGAGTCTTGGGTAAGCTCAAGGAGGAGGGAGAAATTCTCCCAATATCACTATTACCAACTCTCACCAAAAACCTTGTGTTGAGAGAAGATGTTTCAGGGATGGAGGATGGCACCATTATGGTGCAAGGAGACCACTCCATGGTTTTGTAGAACTAGAAGATACTTCCACATCGGGAGGAATCTTCCACATATGGTAGAGGATGGTGGCCACTTAGACATACATTGGCAAAACTTAGAAGGTTTTGGATTGGTGATAAGTTCCTATGGAAGGCTAACCTCCAAAACTTCAAAATTTACTTGAGCAAGAGCAGCTTCAGGAGGGGCAGCAGAGGCAGTATAGCAGCATCCCGGCATATGAATTTGGCATGGGAGATGTCAAAGGAGAGGGAAAATACCTGACAGGTGTTGTACATTGTAGAGCAGCAGCGCTGTAATTATGGAGTATAGATCCTTATTGGAGATCCCAGCTGTTGGTGGAATACTCCAAGGATCTTTTCTCATGCAGGGTACTTGATGGCCAATTGTCAAATGGGAGATATGCAGTGAGATATGGGGTCATATATTATCATAGTAGTATCTTCTTGATTAGAGCCTCGAAGCTCAAGGAGAATCTACTACATGCAGGATATGAGGTTTTTCTCTCCAGCCACACTGATTTCATGAGGGCGTATCATACTATCATGGAGGGATTCACTTGGGAAGACTTCAAGGAGGATATGCACCAGCATATCAGGATATGCATGGATTGTTTGGAGATTGGGGAGTGACATAAATCCTTGGTATAGTTATCAAAGCCACTTCCTTTCCCATTGGGAATGAGGGGAGGCCTATCTATGAGCCACTTCACCAACTTGCTCAAGGAACATGGTAAGGATTGTGTTTTTGTGCATAATGATCCACTAACTATGTATTTGTATTTCATTTCCATCCATGTACAATTCATTTCTCCAAGAGGGGGCCCTCTTTCTTATAGACTTCTTGGTCCATTTGGAACCATAAGTAGTGATGAGGATGGCCACTCCCTAGGAGATTTTGGGGAGATGATATCTTACTTAGGGTGTTCTCAGTTGGCACCACATATTATTCACCTTCTCCAAGCATGTGAGATGATTGGGGCAGCAAGAAAGTGGTTGGGAAACCACTCATCATACCATATTTTGATGCAGTCAGGATTAATACTGCGCTGGTTCCACTTGAGGGACTATGATCCTCCTCCGGTATGTCATATGGCAGCTAGTGTGTCCTTCATTTTGATCCCATATTTTGATGATGTTCTTATCATTATTGTTGGCATGATTGGAGGGATAGCACAAGGATTGAAGTTTCCCATTGGGGATGATATTCCCCACATTTCTTATCCCTCATGCTTTAGGGAGAACATTGGGCAGAATATGATTGCTACATTAGACCTATTGTTCCCTTATGAGGTGATCCATTTGGTTGATTTAAGAACTTGGGAGGAGCATCTCATGAGAACTTGGGAGGAGACTTTCATGGATGGATTGGTTGGGGGACACTTGATTCATGAGGAGATATTATCATATGAAGGCGTCACAAGGGAAGTAGGAGAAGTTTTTCAGCTTTCATCTTTACAATTGCTTGGGGACAAGCAACATTTGGGAGGGGATGACTGTAATATTCCAAATTATCTTTCAGCTAATTGGAATATTAAATTTTGTTTTTGATACTTAGATAGAAGAATAAGAGGGTAGGGAGACCCACAAATATCCTTAGTAGGAATAAAATCACTCCTAATGTAAATAAGGAGCATCAAAGTAGCTGGATAAAGCACACTCATGTGTGAATAAGGGGTGATGCATGTGGATGGGGTCAAGTTTGACCAAATCAACAGTGTTGGTATGGAGGGAGTGGATAATAAATGAGAGACAACGCAATGTGAATGGGAGGGAGTCTCCATGAGAGTAGTGGCTTTAATGAGTGGGGCCCAAGGTGAGAATTCTCACAATGCATATAAGGAATGGAAAGGCAGCCATAGAATCCATGTTGATTATTATTATGTTTGTGGTCTGTTATGACTTCTTGCAGTATTCAGTTGTTTAGCGGAGACTGATGTGTTGTTTACCACAAGGGTGTTCCCGAGTGGGAATCCCACCCTCATCCTCGGGGGACTTCAAGTACCGACTCAGGAGAGGTGATTGAGCTACATTTTCACATTCCAGCGTCAGGCCAAGCTTCAGACTTCTTCTACAACACAGTTTCTTCCAAGGTTGTGTTGTGCTGCAGGGTAGAAAAAGTGGAGGGTTTATAGGGCCATTTTATGAGCTTGTGTTCAGTGGAGGAAGCATTCTTTCCATTGGGAGGCCAGAAATGGAGGTCCTTGGGAATTATTTCACCATTTGGCGCTAGGCCAAGATATTACCATCCCCTACAATGCAGTTTCAGTCATAGACTGCGTTATTTCAAAGAGAAGTTGCGGGGGTGGTTTCAGTGCATCATTTGGAGAGTTTGTTTCTCAGTGAAGGGATCAACCTTTCAATTGGAGATTCCATTGGAGGATTTCCACTCATTTCTACATCAATTTTAGCCACCTCATTTTAGGTGCCTAGTTGCAAAGCTTATTCACGCCTAGGGCTGCATTCTGGCATTCTGATATTTTGTGTATTTCCGAAAACCCTTTCTGGGTTTTCTTGGAAATGTGTTATAGAGCCTTGATATTTATTTCCAGCATCTCTTGAGGCATATATCAGTTGTTTTAATTCATTGTATGTTTCCATCTGCAACTATGTCCACTAGTACTACGCTGTATTGATCTTCTGACATTTGTATAATAGTCGTTATTCATGTTTTTTCCTATTTGATCATGGGAGGCTCGTTTGCCTATATTATATGATTTGTGCCTCAGTATATTGTACTTATTTTCTGCTGATTTTCTTAATATAATGGCTCCATATTGGTCTCATACCTTGATGTAATATTATTCACTACTATTTCCATTTTTATGTCCTATATTGTTGCTTTTCCTAATTTGGAATATTACAATGTATAATTTCTATTGGATCACATTTGTTGTTGTCTCTTGATAACCTCCAAGTATTTGAATGCTAGTAGGAGTGAGGATCGATCCTAAAGGATCGTGGATTAAGGCCTTCACCAAATATTTGAGCATAGCATCAAGAAGAGGTAGGATATTTTCCTTTTCTCATCTTGTTTTGAATTTAAATTAAGAAAGTGTTCATTATATAGTCTTGTAAGTTGCTATAACATGTCTAGGGCTAGAGAGATTGTCTCTGTCCACAGAGGGGATTTTTTTCACAACAAAAATGGAAACTTCACTGGGGAGCTATAGCCTCATTGCTTTCCATTTTTTGGTTTGGTTTTTTGACCAGATTGACCGATCATTGAGATCTGAGTCTGTTTAGGTCTCTATAAGTATGCATAGTGCTCGATTTTTTCTTTAGCGTGTCGGGTCTAGGTTCCTTCTTCGGTTTGGATTTATTTTCCTAAGCATTCCTCTACCAACACTTATTTTTTTAGACATAGTCGCATTTCCAACACGGATATTTATAAGTACAGTCACGCTAAAAACCCTGCCTTCCACTGTCTCACGTTGGTATAGTTTCGTAGACCAGCACTATTTTTTCTATGCAAAGTAGTATTGCCAGTACAGGTTTTGGGGTCTAAAGTAGTGCTGAAGATCCTGTCAGCATGATTTTTTCTATGTAAATTAGCCTTTGTCCTTAAATTTGATTTTTTTGGGTTTTTTTCTAAAGAGACTAATGTGTCCTAATCTATAAGGTCATCCTCTTGCTCTACGTGTATTAAAATTTGTTTGTTTAGTCTTAGCTTCTTTGTGGTGTGAAAAATTCTATCCCATACTTTAAGTGGTAAAACTGAAATTTTGGTTGAATTTTTTATTCTTTGATTCCATTAATTCATTGTTTTTTTCTTGTATGTGTGAAAAAATTATTGTTTTTTTGGTCATTAAGCATCAAAGGCATTCCATGAAAGAAGTTGATATTTTTCATTCGTTTATTTTTTTATCTCAAAAATTTACTTTTCATAAAAAGTGCATTAGATTACATTGCATTTGAAAATTCATTTTTGTGATTATCATTAGACATTATTGAATTGTTTTGTGGTTTAAAAACTTTGAAGGAGAATTGAGTGCATTAATTTTAAAGTTCATTAAGTAGATTCTCATTCCATCGAAAAGTTAATTGAATGCATTCTTATTCATCAAAAATAAAAAGGAAATTGTGCATAGATTACGGTTACATAGTTTTCAAAAAATAAATTCTGTATAGATTACAGTTGCATAGTTTTCAAAAATGAAATTCTGCATAGATTACATTGCATAATTTTCATATGTAAATGTTTTGACTTGAATTGTGATAGTGAAAGTGATATGGTTAGGAAGAGCTTCATTTACTGCATTTTTTTTTGTTGCATCATTATTTGAAACTTTTCCCTAAACTAGATAACATTCATTGAATTGAAAGGATCCTTTCTCATGCTAGTTGCATTATAGGTATTAAGGTGACATCATTTTGATTCTTGAAATTGAAAATTTAATCAATATCAACCTTAAAATTTATTCAATTAACCTTAAGGAGAATTTTAAACTAAGACAAACATTTAGAGGTCTAGGCTAGAGACATGTTTCAGAGTCGTTAAGCATAGAAGTTGTTGCTAACAGTGTGTGTTACATTTTGGGGGTGATATCTTGTGTCATGTACAGAAGTATATAGGAATATGCTCCACATATGAAAAATATAAGGGGATTCTTTCATTGTATGGTTACACATTATCTTGCGCTACTACAGACTAGACTCCCATGTATCGTCAAGCATATACGGGGAGACACCACTAGGTTGCAAGCCTGCCATAGGTAGCCAAGTCGACCGCCTTGTAGATGAGATCGAGGAGATTGGTTTCCTTACGTTAAGTCCTTGGTAAATTTATTTTCTAAGGTTTATATTGTAGTTCACAGATACCTCATAATCATTTATGCCTGGTTCACCCTTTTTGATTTATTTTGTGTTTAATTTCTGAAATTTACTCCACACGGAATAAAATTTTACTCATGCACAACTCCTTAGTAGATCTTAGGTTGAGACTAAAGGAAACATTTGCTGAGTTTACCAATCAAGGAACACCCTTAGATGGGAATCCTAGTCCTTTTCCTTCATTTTGAAATGTTGGTGCTCCCTATATTGCAACATTGTCCATCCAGGGACTAACCATTGGTTTTCTAGTTTGGTTATTTTCAACCCCCATGGTTCCAAATTTCCTAGATGCTTCTCAACCATGTTTTCCTGCACCTGAATAGCTTCAACCTCATGTTTATCCTAAGGTTGACCCCTCACATTTTTTCTCTATTTATTCACCCCATTCTTCCTCTTCGCCTGGTGAAATTCTAGATTCTAATAACCAGGAAGCTAAGAAGAAGAAGAAAAGGATGAAGAAGAAGAAGAAAAATAAGCAAGTGGGAAACCCAACGACCATCGCTATTGATGAAACTGATGTTGAAAAACCTTCCAATCATCCCTAAAGTCAAATTCCCTTGCAAGTTATGTAAGGATAACCAACTTCTTAGAGTTTTTCCTAGTATTCCTAGGCTGTTAGAAATGTGGTCTACCGACTCAAATCGGCCCTTGTCATCGGCCTCTGGAGATCATGTTGGTGACAAGCCTTAAAATAATGATTATAAGTCCCATGGGAAAAAAGGGAAAGTCAAATTTCCATGTAGGTTATGTGGAGGGACTAATCCCATTCACCTTTTTCCTTTTATGGATGAAGACACAAAAATGTCAGGTAACCTTAGAGCATCTCAACGTTTCCTTATGGTTGGTTACCATAAGATTTTCCCTCATCCTCTGCTAGTTGATCAAGTGATTGATAAGAAGTCATATATGGTCAATACCACCCTCCTTGAAAGTGAATCCCACGAGTCTATTCCTAACCAACCATTAGTTGAGGAAATGGTCGACCTGATTCCACCTTCAGTTAATCAGACCTTTCCTATAGAGAGTGAACCTCTTACCACTCAAATTAATTTTGTTTGTTCATATTCCCATGTATTATAGAAAAATAATCTCGTTCCCATGGTACATGAGCGAAATCCTCTTGTTCCCGTAGCACAAGGGGGAAGTTCAACCTTTCCCATAGTACCCCTTCCAAGTAGCATGGTTGCTTCCTTTGATTAGAGTCGACTGATAGGATATTGTCTTCCTTCTCACGTAACCTTTGAGATCATGGTACGTTTCTATAATGTGGCCATACCTAGCACCATAATAGATTAAGGTTCATTTGTTAGTATTTTTTCCTCAACTACTTGGAAATATTTCAGTTCTCTGCAACTTGTGCTTCTTTCCCAGAATTCTTAGCATTTAACAAGGGAGCTAGTCAACCATTTGGGATCCTTTCGAAGTTGCCTATTATTTTGGGAGGAAATACTATCTATATATATGTAATGGTTGTTCAAGGCCCCTTGTATTTAAATTTACTCCTTCAGTGTGACTCTACTTATGTCATGGGAGCTCTTGTCTCTTCTCTCTTTCACCTGATGTGTTTTCCACATGAAGGAAGAATTGTGACCATTGATCAGCTTTCATTAATTGGTCCTAAATTGAATCCTAATCAACCATTATCCCATAATTGTCCTTACATGCAAGTGGTATCTTCCCCATAAAAGGTTAATTATGTGGCCACTTGTTCCATGCTCATGTCTACTAATGATCTAGTCAGTGATATAGTGCACAATGTACTTGGGGAACTAGACCCTGAGTTTCAGAGTGTTGTTCTCCCATCTGATGAGAACCTATTGGAAGCCATGACCTTTTATGGGCCATGATCAGGTCTTTGGAGCAGAGTTCATTTTCTTGTGTCAAGCTCCTTAAAAAATGAAACAAGCTCTTTGGAGAATATTTCCTTTTCTTGTGTAAATCACGTTAAGAAATGAAACAAGGTGTCATGAGCATAGTTATTTTAATGTGTCAAGATCATTAAAAAATGAAACAATCCCCTTTAAATTCAAGTCTTTTATTTGATCTCGTAAATTCCCAGTCGATTATTTCACTTGATCTCATAAATTAACCTTCAATCCATCCACTTGTTAGTAACCAGTAGTCTACTTAGGTGAATTAGGTAAAGATTAGGGGGCATGTACCTCGAAATGCATCATTATGTTGGGGGCATGAAAAATTATTCCAAGAATTGTTTGTCTCTGTTTCAAGATTGTGTAAAAATGAAACCAATTTCAAGCATAGTTTCTCATGTTTCAATATTTTGTAAAAAATGAAACCATCCACATATCACCTCTCGTGATTGCCATTTTATCTACCTCTTCTACCAGATGAGACTTGGTTTTCTCATTCCATCATCACCATCATCTTGGCCAATTATACGCTCTCACTTGATTATTTTTACCCTTTCTTGAAGAACCGTTGTAATGAGTGGTCTTGTTAGGCAGTGTCTTGACCTTTACTTGTTATGAGCACTTCCATCATCACCGAAACCATTTTCTACCTTTTATAACACTCGTTCCTCCAAGAGGAGTCGACTTTAAGCTCTTTTATAACTCTCAAAAAATGAAAATATTGTCGAGTACTTGTCATTCTGAACTCATTAAAGTGAATGAATGACGTGGTCTTAGTATACGTTTACCCATTTTTCGGGTTGAGATTAACTACTTATGAAAAATGAATACCTTGGTCGAACATGATCAAGAGGTTCTCTTGAGTATTGATTTCTACGTTTTTGAATTCGAAGGATAATTTACGAAAAGGGACATGACAAAGTTTTCTTTTCCATTTCCTTTTACAACTCCCTAAACATGAAAAGGGGACCAAGTTACTCTTTTGTTGGACTCGTTAAATGTTAAACAGTTAAAGACTTGTCACCATGATGAGACCGAGTTCCTCCTTCCTAGGGCTTGTTAAAGTTACTAGGATGGAGTCATTCGAAGAATTAACTTATACGCTCAACATATGTTATCCTCTTCACGTTGGCTATAAAAAATAAAGAGGTACTCGTTAACAATAATTGGGGAAAATTGAAAGTGTAACATCTTATGTGTTTTGGGTAGCTTGTCGCTCTTGAACATGACACCCATTTGCAGTTCCTGTCGGGTTGGGGATATCCTTCATTAGTCATTTTTCCTTCATGGGTTTTGGGAAATAATTTTTCCTCTTATTTTATCACCATTTTTGTCATCATGACCTCTGATCCCATTTGATTCAAATGTTGCCACACCCCGAAGTTGTGTCTCCAATATTTTCAAGAGAAGTCCCTTCTATCAAAGTCAAACATCCTTTGCTTATTTGATCCTCTCCTTAACAATCCCGAATCACTCCTATTATCTTGAGAAATCCTCTGTTTCATGTCGATGATGTGGGAATAATTATGGACCTCCTTTGACATATCAATTCATGTTAACTTTAGCTCACTATCTGGGAAGATGATTTAAAGACTCCTTTTCAATACCTTGAAGCTTGCATGCCTTAATGGCAAGTTCGCATTCGACAATTGGTTCACCTCATTGGCCTTTGATAAAATTATTCTACAAGTATTCGACCTCTACAAATTTATTCATACTTATATATTGTGTTGGTGTACCTTAAGGGCCATTGTCATTATTGGTGGTTTATCTCATGCATTTAACGGTTTTCATCATTTACTGGTAATTAGGTGGTTTCTACCATGTTTGAAATCAACACATTTATTCACATGGTTAGATTCGTGCGTTGAGTAAATTGAGACCAAGACAAAGAACCTGGATCACATTTTTAATTGTCCAAGCTATGTGGTTTTATTGAGTATTCATGATTATACACATGATCCTTTCTATACGGATGGTTGCAACCATAACGTGGATCCATATCCATGATCTATTTTATAGAGATGTTTGTGACCATGCCGTGGGTTCATGTGTTATTTGATTCATATTTAGAGATATGTTACTAGGAATATTCATATAAGATATGTCATATATTGTATTGTGTTTGATTTGGCAGGTTTCTTGGTGGTTTTTCGAGTTCCTGCCTTGGTTTGTAAAGCATTTCACCCATCACTCTTTGTTCTGCCTTTGTGCTTTAGGGTGCATCTATTACACAGTAATTGGTCACCCTACTAACTTCCCATCCCTGATCCTGAAGTTCCCTGTGATGAATCCTATGTAGTATATCCACCTTGGGAAAATACATAAAGACATCCTCTAAATACTAAAATAAATATGCCTTGAAAAATTCTGGAAGAAACTTAGCTCAAACCCTAAATTTCTTGGTCAACGCTTTTCTCTAGTTACCTGCCCGTGCTGATGGTAGGCTACCCATTCTATCCTATCTATGCTAGTTCTCTTATAACTAGAAAAACTATGATGAACCCTTTCTGGAAGTGTTTCCTCAAATGGAGGAAAAGCTTCGACCTCTAGAATTTTCTTAGACGACGAGTTGGATCTAGTTCGGTGGAGATAGGGTCGAGATCTCTCATTTGGAGATCTTAATCTTATCAATAGGGTATTATCCTTTGAGAAGTGGAACTTCCTCCTTTCATGGGATCCTAAATCCCTATACCATCCTATAAATTTATCCCCATCCCTCCACTATTGGTTGATCATTTTTGGGTTAGTATGATCATTCATCCTTTGCATCCCTATGTTGTGTCAGTGCCTAATCTACCATTCGAGAGAAGGATCACTTAAGAACCTTGGTTTGGACTTAGATTACACCAAAGGGAGGCATCCAACATCAATTCCATGGTTGTAAGATTCCTATTTTATATTATTAATAAATACATCTAGTGTGTTTCTATTTCCATATTTGTTTGAATATTCACACTAATAACCTAACGCTCCTTGGTTTGTTAGGTAATTAATATTCGATGTATGCTTTGTATTGGATCACGTTTATTATTGTCTCTTGATCACCTGCAACTATTCAAATGCCAATAAAAGTGAGGATTGAGCCTGAAGGATCGTGGATTAAGGCCTTCTCCAAAGAGTTGAGCATATCATCAGGAAGAGGTAGGATATTTTCCTTTTCTCATCTTGTATTGAATGTTAATTGAGAAAGTGTTCATTATATAGTCTCATAATTTTCTAGACCCACTCTAGGGCTTGAGATATTGCCTCTGTCTACAGAGGGGATTGTCTTCACAACAAAATTGGTGACTCCGCTAGGGAGGTATAGCCTCTTTTCCTTCCATTTTCTGGTTTGGATTTTTTATCAGTTTGACCGATCATTGAGATCTGAGTCCGTTTAGGTATATATCGGTATGCATATTTCTTGATTTTTTCTTTAGGGTATTATTTCTATGTTCCTACTTCGGTTTGGATTTCTTTTATTTAGAATCCATCAACCAATGCATCTTTTTTCATACACGGTCACATTTAGTAATATGGGGTTAAGAATATTTCTCATGAGGTAGGTTTTGAGCCCAGATAAACATATTTATAATAGTTTGAAGAATAATAACTTTCTCATTGGATGTCTTTTGATACCAGGATTTTTCCAAAAAAAATCTCTAAAGTGGCTATTTGATTGATCTTTAAAGGCCAACAAAGAAAATATACATTCCACTTCTTCTATAAAGATATGATTTTATTCCCCAATTCCACTAGTAAAAATTCATCAATTTCACTTCCTCTAGTAAACTTGTAAACCCCACCAAAAAATGTGTAATGGAGCACACATTTAATTATTTTTTTTTCGAGAAATTGAAGGAATATGCTAGTTTCATGAACAAGAATAATTCATATATTTTCTTTTCTTGAGTAAGAGTTGCATATGTACACATTAATTCTAGAAAAAAAGTTGTTTATGTGAACTCAATTTTTTTTTTTTGAAGAGTTATTTAGAATGAAGTGTCTTCGAAACTAAAGTGGATGATATCTTTAGGCCAAGTCATGAAACTTATTAGGACTGTGATCAAATATTATACAATAGAATCCCCCAAATATATAATTTCATAAGCGTATTTGATGGCTAAAATACATCATAAAAATTCAAGAGGATGTTGTCAAGTGGGCCCAAGAATATTTCACCAAAAAATGGCCCAATAAAACACCTTAAAAAATAAACCAAGTCAAGATAATTCATTTCCTGATTTAGGCATGCCCATGCATAGATACAGAAAAACATTTCCGCCAAATAAAGTACACTATGGATTCATGAATATATACAAAAGTAGCAAACATGGACATAAAGAAAATACGTAGTGGATCCATGAAAAAATATCATAGCCATGAGAATTACACAATGAAGATATGTAAGAGGATATCTGGAGCAAATGGAAAAAAAATATTGATCCTCCTTGAAGTACCAAAATCATGTGAGTAGGAGTGTTATTGGCCAATAAATTGAGAAACAACGTCATGAAATATGCTAATGATATGGAGATAAAAATAAAAAATAGGATGTAAATAACATAATTTTTTTACTTTTCCAATCAAATAAATATTTTGTCATGATCCTAAGGGATTCAAACTAATTTCCAAAGGTACAAACATACAACATGTGAATCAATTAGTTGGATTCGAACATAGGATAATTTTTTTAATTACATACCATCTTTGTATACCATTAACAAATGTAAGACAAAGCATTGTTGATGATGATGGGAATCAAGGTACCTATTACATTCTAACACGTGCAAATGAATGAGTTGAAGTTAAGTGATTATACAATCTATTTATCATGGGACATTTATGTATTCTCACTATCAATAGCAATGGATTCTACCATTGATGATTAAAAATCCTAAGTTACTAAATGAGAATCTATATATTATTCCCAGAGTAATGATTTGGTGACGATGGAAAAATATATTATGAAAGGAGGACATTAAGGAATCCCTCATCAACCAACACAAGTATAACCAAAAGGCCAAAAAATTGGAATGACACATACAAATAACTGTAAGGACCACCACTAAGTACATATATTTCATGTAATAAATGGAATAGTGCATGGAGGAGACCCTTTAAATAATGATCAATAGTGAAAATGTTGATAGAGGTGAGAAATTTTATCAATAATGAAAATGGAATCTAAGGTACTGAATGAATCTCAATGTGTGAATATATGTGTTGAATTCAAACACAAGAGAAACCACTCAGTTAATGAAAAATTATGAATGTAACTATTGGGCATAAGGTCACTTATCCATGATAAAAATAGGCTAGACTATTATTGTAGTTTTACCTTTCAAATCAACTTGTCATAGTTGATGAGATAAATCCATCAACAATAAGTCAATGAAGACCTTACTATTGATGCAAGTACATGGAAACCAGGAAGGGTGACATAATGAATCAGGATGAAACTGCAGAATGGTGAACATAGAGTTAAATTCCCTTGAATATAAGCATAACATGATAGTGTCTCGTGCAACATATTTTTAAGAATGAACGATAATATAATCCTATTACATCGGAAGCATCAAAAAAATATTGACAAAATTAGAAGAGAAACCAATCTGAGTAGTAAAAGAAACTTAGAAAATAAATTTTTTCTTCTTCATTTCATATTATAACCTAATTCAATGAGAAACATACTCGTAACTTGGTGATTTGTTCAAGGACCGCATGAATCATGATTGCTACCAACATTAAAATGAAAACTTAATTATTTCTAACCAATCCTTTTGTCATATTTTATTTTTTATTTTCTGATATTATAAATCTTGAAAAATAATAAAATAATTATAGTATGCAATGGAGTAGATGAGTACCGCAAATAAAAAAGCTAGTTCCATAACATAGAACATACTTATCTTAAATTGAATAAATGTGTGTAGGATAAGGACACTCTTAGAAATGTTTTAAACAGTGATAAGTGTGTCAAGTTGCAATGGAAAAATTTTCAAGGCTAGCAACTAAATAGAATGCATAGGAAATAGGCTATAAGAAAGAAATTTAAGGCAATATGAGGCCCAAAATCATAAGTGGTATAAATGCCATGCAATGATACAACTCAACAATGGAAACCTCTTTATGAAACCATCTCACAAAATAGAAGAAGAGAGATCAACGCCTTAGAAATCAGCCTCTTCAAGGGGGAAAACTCCTTTACATTAAATAAATGAACAATTCTTGGATGATACAAATTAAAAAACCTCCTTTCTATATATAGGAGTCCATGGGGTCACAATATAATCCTAGTCGACCTAATAATAATAATGTAAGGGCACAAAAATAACAATAGTGGTCTTTTATGGGGCATAATAATAATAATATGGGGACTACAGGGGTACAACAATATTAATAAGGGGGTTACACTAGCAATAATAGGGGACTACACTAGTAATATAGGCACATAACGTGCCTCTCTCCTTAAAAAAAAAGTGTTTTCCTCAATGATTGAGTAGTTCTAGATGCTTATATATAAAATTCCCATCCTCCCATGTGGAATATTCAGTGGATAAGTTTGTCCACTTGATGACATACTCTGAAATCGATCGATTCATAGCTATCGAGTTCTTGTTTCCATGACTGCTTCAAGTTCCAATATGATTTTTCCTTCCTCATCAACTTCTGGCAATATTTTTTGAACTCGCAGTTTGTCACCTATAACATTCTTTAAGCATGAAACAAGGAAAATTGGGTGCACTCAAGAAGATGCAGGAAGATCCAATTTGTATGCCATAGTACCAATCTTTTGCACCACCTTGTAAGGACCATATTACATGATAATTTATTATCCTTCCTAGCTTGTTTGAGAGACATTTGTTTGTTTGGTTGTAGCCATAAAAATACTCAGTCGCCTACATCAAAACTTCTCTTACTACGATGTTGATTTTCTTGTTGTTTCATTCGATTATGTGCCAAATTTAGGTTATCCTTTAAGAGTTGGATAAATTTTTGTTTATGCTCAATGTGATCATCCACTGCTTGAACCTTAGAATTTTCTATTAAAGATGATGTGATGGACGGTGGATGATATCCATAAAGTGTCGTAAATGGGGTCATTTTTGTAGTGTGGAAGGAAGTATTATATCACCATTCAGCCAGAAGTACCCACTTGACCCATTGTGTTTTTTTGCAGATACAAAGCAACGAAGATATCCTTCCAAACATTTTTTCACTATCTCAATTTTCCCATCAAATTGAGGATGATAATATGAGCTATGAGCTAGTTGACTACCCAAATAATAAAATAATTTCGTCCAAAAATTTCCAGTGAAAATGGGAGCTCTGTCAGTTACAATAATCTTTGGGTTTCAATGTAGCTTTTGAATTGTTTCCACAAATGTAGTAGCAACTATACTTGCTTTAAATGGATGAGATAATGCACAAAAGTGGCATACTTGGTAAGTCTATCAACTACCACCATGATTTCACTCTTTCCTTCGGACTTAGATAAAACTGTGATAAAATCCATTGAAACCTCCTCCCAACATTGACTTGGAATAGATAAAGGTTGTAACAGACCCAGGGTCTCAATTGTCTCAACTTTATTTTGATGGCACGCCAAAAATTCCACCACAAAATTTTGAATATCAGATTTAAGGCCATCCCAAAAAAATTATTTCTTCACCATGTGGTAAGTTTTTAAAAATCCCAACTTTCCTAAGGGAGAGGTGTGCAATTCCAAAATAATATTTTGTTTTATTTGGGAATTATTACACAGATATAAGTGATATTTGTACCATAAGGAATCATTTTTCCAACTCAGTGTATCAAATGTATTGGGATATTGTTGCAATTTTTGAATGAGCATCCACACTTCTTCATCATTCTTCCATTCCTCCCTTGCTTTATTTATCCAGTCTGGTTGGATAATAGGAATGGCATAAATCAATGCTTCCACATCCTCATCCTTTATTAAGAGTACATCTGCAAAAAAATTTAGCTTCCCTTTCTTGTAGATTATTTCAAAGTCATAACCCAACATCTTTGTGACCCATTTTTGTTTCTCTTTTGAAGATATTATTTTTTCCAAAAAATATTTAATACTATCATTATTATATTTTACCTTGAAGTGTATTCCCATTAGGTAAATTCACCATTTCTTTAGTGCATGTAGTATTTCCAACATTTCCTTCTCATAAATAGCTTTATGTAAATACTTTCCTTTGATTTGATGACTTCAAAAGAAATGGGTCTTCCTTCTTGAATTAAAACAATGCCAATTCTATTTCCATAGGCATCACATTCCACAATAAAGGTTTTTGTGAAGTCTGGCGTAGCTAAGACCGCTGCTTGGCACATTTCCCCTTTAAGATGTTCAAAGGCATTAGTTGCTTCACGAGTCCATGAAAATGCATCTTTCTTCAATAATGTTGTTAGAGGTGTTTCTATTCTCCCATAATTATTAACAAAATTGCAATAATACCCTGTTAACCCAAGAAATCCTCACAACTGCTTTATGGTTGTGGGGAATTTCCATTCCTTAATGGCTTTGATTTTGTTAGGGTCTACCTTAACACCCTCTTGAGATACAATATGACCCAGATATTCCACCTCTTGGACTCCAAAGAAACATTTTGAAGTTTTTGCATATAATTGTTTCTCCTCCGTTTGAGAACCCTATCAACATGTTGAACATGATCCTTCCAAGACCTGTTGTAGATTAGTATATCATCAAAAAATACTAACAAAAATTTTGTAAGGGTTTGAAAATGGAATCTATCAACCCTTTAAATGTATAAGGTGCATTGGTAAGGCCAAAATTCATGACCAAAAATTCATAATGACCCTCATGACTTCTAAATGATTTTTTTCAGAATGTATTCAATCTTCTTTCTCATTTGATGATATCCTGAATGAAGATCCAACTTGGTGAAATAAATTGATTCATGTAATTCATCCAATAATTCATCAATCACAGGAATGATAAATTTATCTTTAATAGTGAGCTTATTTATCTCCCTATAATTCGGACACATGTGCCATGATCCATCCTTCTTGTGCAATAATACTACTGGAATAGATAAACAACTTTGACTAGGTTGAATTATACTAGCCTCTAGCATTTTTGCAATCATACATTCAATTTCTCTCTTTTGGACATAAGGATATGTGTAAGGTCTGATGTTTGGAGGAACACTTCCTAGAATCAAATTGATATCATGATCATGATCACAAATAGGTGGGATTCTTTTGGGAGTTTCAAAAACCTTGGAATGATTTTCCAACTCTTTTTGGAGATATGGAGAAATAGATGATTTTGATGTTGGAAATTCTAGTGAGCATAATTGTCAAATTACGCCTCATTGTTCTTTCTTTATAAGTTTTTTCATGAAATTAAAGCTTATTATCTTTCTCGGATTCCTTGTGATACCATGTAATTCAACTTCCTTTCCTTCCAAAAAAAAAAATCAAGAAAATTTCTTGAAAAATAAAAGCTATTGTCCCCAAAGATTGTAACCATTTTACTCTCAGTACAACATCAGCACCACCCGCTATAAGGGAGATAATTTCACTATTCAATACATATCCCCCCCATGGTTATCTTGATATTATGGCACTTTCCAGAGAAATATATAGTTCCTCCATTTTCAACCATCACTTGACACTTTGGTGCTGGGTATACGAAGTAATTCAATTCCCTGGCTACCTTACGATGAATAAAATTATGGGCACTACCCGAATCAATCAACACTATTACATTTTTATTCTTGATATGTTCTTCTATCTTGAGAGTTTGAGGAGTGGTAATTCCTACCAATGCATTAGAAGATATGGTCAAATTAATTTCTTATTTTTCTATGGTTGGTTCCTGGTGTATATCCTCTTCTTTTGAAGTTTCTTGTTCATTTTCTTCCTCCACTTCACATTTATGTAAAATAGTTTCTTCTCAACGCACTTATGATCTTTAGTTTATTTTCTATCGCAAATGTAGAAAATCCCTTTTTCTTTTTTTTCTTCCAATTTTTATGGTGTTAACCTTGTAGGTCGTGGAATTCTAGGAGTAGCAAAACTTCCATCTTTACAGTTGTGAGTGGTATGCTTCCTTGTCGCCATAATTTTTCTTTTAATTTTTATTGCCAACCTGAATGCCTTCTCCAATTAATCAGGTTCCCAAAGGTGAACCTCATGTTGGATGTTATCCTTTAAATTCCCTATGAAGGCATCAATCCTACGTTCCTCTGGAATATTAGTTACTCTTATATTCAATTTTTGGAAGTCCCCAATGTGCTCCACCATTGAACCATTTTGTTTGAGATATATCAATTGGCTAAAGGAGATGTTGCACTGTGTATCCTCATAGTGTGTTATCATTTCCTTCGTAAAAATTGACCACGTGACAATTTTTTGACGAGAGAAAAGCCGTCGATACCATACAAATATATTGTGTTCTAGACATAAAGTTGCAATATGTAGCTTTTTTGTGTCTTGCAAATTATGGAGATCGAAATATTGCTCCATCTATAGTATCCATGTTACAGTATCCTTGCCATCAAACTTCCTCATATCTATCTTTGGAATATGGTGGGTCTTCAATCCAAAATTATATTTTATGAAAGCATGATTAAATTTTATTTTGATCTCATCATAATTTTCCTCTACTACCTTTTTTCCATTAGAATAATATCTTGTATCAACTTTGTCAAACCTTCCTTCAATCATTCCATGTATGCTTTTAGTTTTTATTCTATACCATCTATCTTAGCTTCCATGTCATTCTTCAAACCATCCATCTTAGAATCCAAGACATTCATCTTAGCTTCCATGGCATTCATCTTAGCTTCCATGCCTTTCTTCAA